>ML374211.1:2080-74317 GCA_005239525.1 Nicotiana knightiana | reverse complement strand
AGGGTGGTCAAAGAAAAATGACACCAGCTCAAAAGGGGTAGAGAAGGGTATAAAGTGTTTATATAGAAGAAAAAGGGCCTCCCAGCCTCGAGAACGCCAAAACATATTATCTTTTTGTGATCATAGCGTTGATGAACATGTCTATCTTCTTGGTGTGTCGTGGTCGAAAGACACTTTCCATCCATTAATGCCAAACTTTCGACCAAATTTCAATTGATTAAACACCCCCAAGCCCGATCTTCACAATGATTTGAAGGTGAATTTTACTCGACCTTAGTTCCAAAGTATGTCAAATATTTATCATCCTCAAAAGTGTCTCTTCTCACTTATCTCATTCAAGACTAAATTAGTTTTTTAAGATCTAGCCAAAATTTACGCATGCATGTCATATCACTATAACTAGCGAGAAAGGAACAAAGCATGGAATGACATAAAAGGACAGGTTGTATTTCATTGAGTAAAGGATGGAAGGGCTCAACAACAAGAGAAACAACCTAAAATCCGAGTTACAACCCTAAAATAACCCGGATAATGAAAATAGCAACAAAATAGACAGACAAGACTGACACAAACAGAACAGAGGGATAAAAGGGTTTGACTCAATAAAACAAATAAAATCTGGATCACAAACCTGAAATAACCCAGACAATAGAAAAAATATCAAAACAAGCTACCATTATTCCTTCCTAGTAAGGAGGGAATGACTTTTCAATTGCTAAGCTTGACATTTAGCCACAAATTTGCTCATCATAATCAGCAGAGCTTTCTCCAATTTCAAAATCGTTAACTTCAGTCAGCAAATTCCCGAGAGGATTCTCATACTCCCTGTCACCACGCATCATCCCCACAAAGTGTGCATCATCATGTGCAGGTAAATGATTCTGCGTGATATTCTGGGTGTCACTGTCTGTGATCACAATCAGATTTTCTTGGATCATCCTTTCTATTTCTCTTTTCAAATCCCGACATCTTTCAACATCGTGCCCTTGGGCGTTGGAATGGTATTCACACCTTTTAGAAGGGTCAAAACTTCTTGCACATGGGTCCACATGATTTGGAGGAATAGGTGCAATCATGTCATAATGCTTTAATTTCCCAAACAAGCTTGCATTATGACTCCCCTATTGGTGTAAAATTATATTTCGACCTTTGTTCTCCTCTATACCCATTGCCTGGATGTGGGTTATAGGGCATTTGGAAATTCTGTAGAGGCCGGTGGAGATTTTGCAATGCTCGCCTTCTGGGGTGCCTTGGTGGCGGGAGTACATACTCAGGAGGAGCAAAATAGTATTGTGGATCCTGAGGTGAATAGTAGTGCTCATGGGAATCATTAGAAAACAGACGAGGCAGGTCACACCTTCGAGATGTTCTTCTAGGACCTCTTGTCGACCTTGATGTCATCATAATTTCTTCATCCTTCTCATTTATGTCGCTAAGATTATCAGATTCAATCTGGACAGCCTGAGTTGCGGCTTTGNACCTTTGTTCTCCTCTATACCCCTTGCCTGGATGTGGGTTATAGGGCATTTGGAAATTCTGTGGAGGCCGGTGGAGATTTTGCAATGCTCGCCTTCTGGGGTGCCTTGGTGGCGGGAGTACATACTCAGGAGGAGCAAAATAGTATTGTGGATCCTGAGGTGAATAGTAGTGCTCATGGGAATCATTAGAAAACAGACGAGGCAGGTCACACCTTCGAGATGTTCTTCTAGGACCTCTTGTCGACCTTGATGTCATCATAATTTCTTCATCCTTCTCATTTATGTCGCTAAGATTATCAGATTCAATCTGGACAGCCTGAGTTGCGGCTTTGAGAGCTGCTTGACTTATAATTCTGCCTGTCTTAAGGCCATTCTCAACCATTTCTCCCATTTTGATTGCTTCCGAGAAATATTTGCCTACTGCGGACATCATGTTTTGAAAGTAATCTGGCTCTTGCGCCTCAAGGAAGACAGTGATTAGCTCGTGGTCATCCATGGGTGGCTTAACTCTAGCCGCTTGCTCTCTCCATTTAATGGCATATTCCCTGAAACTTTCAGTTGGTTTCTTCTTCAGGTTGGAAAGGGAATTGCGGTCCGGGGCAATGTCGATGTTGTATTGGAACTGTTTGAAAAAGGCCTGGGCCATGTCATCCCAGACATACCAACGAGATGTGTCTTGATCAGTAAACCATTCAGAGGCTACCCCCGTAAG
This sequence comes from Nicotiana knightiana, assembly GCA_005239525.1. Lineage (NCBI taxonomy): Eukaryota > Viridiplantae > Streptophyta > Magnoliopsida > Solanales > Solanaceae > Nicotiana > Nicotiana knightiana. The sequence continues at coordinate 72,127 of ML374211.1, read as the reverse complement.
GCTTTCCCCAAAATAAGCCATTAGCAATTCTTCATTGCTTCCTGCACCTCTTAGCTGATTGCAATACCTTTTCAGGTGGGCTATGGGATCTCCATGTCCATCATACTTTTCAAATTTGGGGATCTTGAAACCAGGTGGCAAGCGGACATTAGGGAACATACATAGATCCTCGAAGGCAACACTCTTTTAACCTGCCAACCCTTGCATGTTTTTCAACTGTTGTTCTAAGCTATTCACTCTTTTGATCATTTCTTCCTGTGCCATATTTTTGATAGGCTTCTCAATATTTGTAGGAAGATCAAATAGGTATGAGTGGTAATCAGGAGAGTGGTATTGTTCTTTATGGGTAGAAAATTGTGACTCATGAGGTTTCCTCTGCACCACCGTCGGCTGTGGAACAGTGAAGACAGGCATAACAACAGTGGTTGTCTGATTGGTTATCAATGGCAAATTTTGAGAGCATGCAACCAGAGTTCCAGCTGTGGTCGTACAGCTAGGATAAAGACTGAACCCATGTGGATAAGATTGATCATACAATGAGACCGGGATGGTAGTTGTCGAGATGGGTGTGAATTCTGGGAAACCCTGAACAGAGAAGGGCGGTCCTTGGCCATTGGCCCATGCTTGACACATTTCAGTCATATTCTGGTTGAGTACTCTATTTTCCTCAACCACAGTAGACTCTTGTTGAACCTTCTGACCCTGAGTCTCCTGAGCACTCATAACAGTTTCGATGTCAGTTGTCATTTTTCCCTTGGATTTTGCATTATCAGCTTACCACAAACCGACCACCTCAAACTTTCTTCACAATTCCAAATAAAAGACACATTAAAATGGACTCAGTCGGTCCTTATGATCATTCTTTTTTTTCTTTTTTTTCACTTTCTTCTTCTTTTTTTTCTCAAAATCATTTGATCGAACCTGATGTGGGTTGCCTACGTATCATGACGCCGCATGATCAGATCTTGCGTAGTTCGGGAAGATCATGCATAAAGGACGTAAACTAACTCTTTTTTTTTTTTGTGATTTTGAATTTATTTATATATATATATATATTCTTTTTTTTAACAGAGACTTAAATAGAAGAAAGAAAATATTTTTTGATTTAGATTTGTTTTTTTTTTTTTTTTTTTTTTTTTTTTTTGAGAATTTTTGAAAAGAAAGAATTCTAAAGAAGAAAGAAAATATATATTTCTTTTTGGAATTTCGAAAGAAAAATTTCTAAAGAAAGAAAAGAAATATTTTTGGAATTTTGGACTTTTATTTTGAATTTATGAAAGAAATACTTCTAAAGAAAAAGAAAATATTTTTGAAGCTTAAATTTTCTTTTTGTTTTTCAAAAGAAGAATGAATTTGGATTTTTGATTTTATCCTTTTTTTAATTTATNTTTTCTTAGTTTTTATTTTTTTTCAGGATTTTCTAAAAGAAAGACTCCTAAAAGGAATTAAAGAAAAATAATTTTGAATTTTTCAAAAAATGGGAATCAAAGAAAGACTTTTCTAAAGAAGGAAGGAAAGGAAAATATTTTTGAATTTTTTCTTTTAAAAAAATTTAGGAAAATAAAAAGGTAGAAAAATATTTTTTGGGGATTTTCTTTTATTTTTAAAAACAATTGGGGGCCGGAACAATGAGGTTTGCCTACGTATCTCACATCCGGTGAGAATCAGACCCGCATAGTTCTGCCAGTTTTGACAGAACCGGATAACATGACTTTTGAAAACATTCGCTTATTTTCTATCTTTCTTTTTTCGGGAGAGTTTCAGCATTTTTCAAATACCTACCTCTCACTCTTGATTTTTCTTTCATTTTCCCTTTTTTTGATTTTCTTTCCCATTATAGAAGCCAGTCAACATGCAAGCCGAAATAAATAGATACGCAAGTAGCACGTAAGATGCATCAGGATGGTCTTTTAAATTGGGTACACCTGTCCTAGACGGACCCAACCCCTGTGTTGAGTCCCCAAAGTCAAATGCACATGATGCAAATAAGCGTTCCTACTAGGGATCCGGCATGAGGTTATGTTATTCTAAGTTTAAATCCTGGGGTTTATTGTTCTAGACCTGGCTTACCCGAGCGGACAGCTCGAGCCGAGGTCGGGGCAGCGTACCGGGAATACATAAGCTTCACTGGCTTTGCAACTTGTCCGTACCAAGTTCTAAACTTTGGATATGACTCTAACAGAAAAGAAGTCACACGAAGTGCACACTTCCCAGATGATTTAGAAGACTCAGAGAGAAGAGAGTTTCGGCACAATTTATATACAATTCAGATAATATCAAAGCGGTAAAAAGTGGCATTTAGCACATTAAGTTCAAAAATATAAAATCAGATAATAAAGCCTAATATAACGGTTATTCTAAGCTCGAATTTTGGTCTGCGAAACCAGAGATTCTGGGTTCGATCCCCAGCAGAGTCGCCAGAGCTGTCACACCTCTTTTTTCCTCCCCCCTAATTAATGAAGGGGTAACAAGGGAGTTTATCCAATTAAAGTGACATTATTCAGATTTGAGATTTATTTTAGTTTCAGATTCGCCACCCGGAGTGTAGATTACGTAGTCAAGACTATGGTCATGACAGTTTTATAGTGCCTATTTGAGGCGATATTTTATTATTCTATATTTTTTCTATTTGAAGGAGCATTTTTGTTTTAAGATAAATTAGGACGTCTATGGATTTATCTTAGACAAGTCACGATGACGCGCACTTGTTGTTTTTGAACACATGGTAAACACGTCACGTGAAATGCACCCGTGGTTACTATGTGTATTTTTTATTAATTGTTTAGAGTTGAGGGTCGGGGGCATGAGTTTCCACTCCCGAGTTGGAACTTATGTATCATGACCATGACACGTGAACCTTACTCATAGTCACGATGGTTTATTATTCGCGTCTAAAGCGGACTATGAATGTTTAACTAACAAACTCAAACAAGTGAAACTGGAATATCAATCAATTCTCTAAATAGAGCAGATGGCCAAGAAATTCAAAATTCTACATCAATTAAGTCAACAAAGAAATAGCAACTCAAAGAATTCCATATAAGCTCGGCTCAAACTCAAAGACGCACCTCCCTTATTATTGTTTAGACACGATTAATCTCATTCCAAGACTCAATGCCAACCAAATTAAACAAACAAAACTTCGTCTAAATAATTTTTGACCAAAGTCAATTAAAGGAATTACATGTCTTAAACCTCTTTTCAATTAAGCCCAACTTCTTCTTAGTCTAGTGCCGATAAAGCCCACGGTCTCACCCAATCTAAACACATTTCAACAAATTTGCTTTTGTTTTTAAAGCGACAAACATTTTCCACATATATTTAATTCATTAGATCTACTGATTCAGGGCATTAAGTTGACAAAAGACATGAAAACAAACAATCATCACATTTAAAAACTAAAATATACACATGGCTAAAAGACAAAGAAACAAACAACACATTAAAAATTGGTGTAAAACAAAGACCTTGTATTGATTGAATCCAAACTTCAAAATAGCTGCTACTCAACGATCAAACCAAGAGCAGCGACCACAACCGAGAACCTCCAACGGCACAACCTTGTCGGAAGGATAAAATTGACTGAAAAGTGGAGAAGTTTCAGGGTTGTTTCATGGGTGTTTTAGGCTTGGTTTTGGTTAGCATTAGAGCCGGATTTCGGGGTTGTTTGCAGCTGATCTTTGCTGTTGTTTTGGCGTTGTTGTGGTTGTGCTGGAGGCACCGCTTAGAGGGATTCCGGCGAGGAAAAGGACTGGCGGCAGCCTTGATGGGAGACCAGGTTAGAGGGGGTGTCACTGGTCTTTTTAAAAATGAAGAAGAAGAGGTCCTGGCTGCTCCTCTATCGTTGAATTTTCAAAAAAGATAGAAGGTGAAGGAAGAAGAGAAGAACGGCAGCAGCAGTGATGTCATGGTCGCCTCCGGTCATCGCCTTCGGCAGCGGCAACCATGGAAAGGTTGAGAGCCGCAGTCCCGTTTCTACTTGAAAATGAAAATGGAAGCTTCCTCTTTCAAGGAGATCCCTCCTGCTCGTTTGAATGGTCTGCTAATACATGGACAGGGTTGGAAAAAATGGCTTCCTTGAAGCTCCCTCTGTATGTGGCTATATGAGAGCATTTAAGAGTGAATCGGAGAGCAAATTCTCACCTCGTGGATAAGGACGTGAATGCTGCCTTGTTGAGGGAATTTTGTGTGCATATATTTTGCACAAAAAGCCAAAGAGAGGAATAATCATGTGGGCCCCCCCCATGTGCTTGTGCAGGTGAAAATTTGTTATGGCAAAAGATAGAAAAGAATCTTGTTTCCATGTGGCAATTAATGATTGGTTCTTCTTTTTTTTTTTCCTTTTTCTTAGTTTAAATTAAGATCAAATTAAAATTCCTTCTTATTATCTAACTAAACAAAACAACGTAAATGTTTAATCAAAAAAGACAAAAGTTTACTTTGTTTTTCCTTATTTCCCTATTCTTCTTTCTTTTTTTCTTTTTCTTAAGGAAAACTTATAAATAACATGACAAAGATACTAGTTATCCAAATTAATAAAAATATTAAAGGAGAAATAAAGTAACGATATTAAAGAAATATAACTAATACTTAATATTTACTAAAGCAAAAGCTATTAGCTAAAACTAAGGCTATATAATATTTTTCAATTTTATGAAAAGTAAGGTAAATTAAAAGTAACATAGATCTAATATTTATTAGCTAAAATAAAGGGAAATATTTTTTGTGACAAAATAAAGCAAAAAGGTTAAAACTAGTTAAAATAATGATATTAGACCTAAACTAAATATTTAAACGCTATACCGTGTAAAATCTCGGGAAGGGTCAAAAATTATATGTCTACAATGAACTGTTTGGAATTGTCACATAATATTTCTGCAGGTATCCCAAATCGACATGCTATGCGGTCCCATATGAAATCTATCACTTCTTTTTCTCTAACCTTTTCGAAGGTCTGTGCTTCAACCCATTTAGAGAAATAGTCAGTCATAAATAAAATGAACTTAGCTTTACTTGGGGCCGATGACAGAAGGCCGATGATATCCATTCCCTATTTCATGAATGACCATGGGGATAGGACCGAGTGAAGTTGTTCACCGGGCTGGTGGATCATCGGTGCAAACCTTTGACATTTATTGCATCTTCGAATGAACTTCTTAGAGTCTTTTTCCATGCTATCCCAGTAATATCCTGCTCTGATGACCTTTTGAACTAGTGACTCGGCGCCAAAATGGTTCCCACAAGTGCCTTGTGGATTTCTCTCAGAACATAGTCAGTATCTCCCAGGTCCCAAGCATACTGCCAATGGACCATCGAACGTCCTTCTGTATAATGTTATGTCTTTTTTCTAATGTGAAATGAGCGGCTTTAGTCTGTAAGGCCCTCGATTCTTTGGAATCTGATGGAAGCTTTCCATTCTTCAAGTACTCGATGTATTTATTTCTCCAACGCATTTCTTTCCTCGATCACAGACCTCGAGAGCTTGACGACGGTCCCCGAGCTGATCTTATCTTCTTTGACCGATGATCCCAAATTGGCAAGTGCATCGGTCTCGGTGTTTGTTCTCGAGGTACATGTTGTAGAGTCCACTCTTTAAAATGGTGCAAGGTTACCTGCAATTTGTCTAAGTACCTTTGCATCCTATCCTCTCGAACTTCGAAGGTTCTGTTTACCTGGTTCACTACAAGTAGAGAGTCACATTTAGCTTCAACGACTTCCGCTCCCAAGCTTTTAGCTAGATCGCGACCTGCAATCATGGCCTCATACTCGACCTCGTTGTTAGTCAATTTGGAAATTTTAATGGATTGTTTAATAATACTACCCGTGCACGTTTTCAAAACAATGTTGAGGCCGGAACCTTTCACATTCGAGGCACCATCCATGAAGAAGGTTCATACCCCAGATGACGTACCCGATTTTAGTAGAAGCTCCTTTTCCACTTCAGGTACGACGGTTGGCAAAAAATCAGCCATGAAGTCTGCCAAAATTTGAGACTTGATGGCCGTTCAAGGTTGATATTCGATATTGTACCCGCTGAGTTCGACGGACCATTTGGCCAATCGACCCGATAGTTCGGGCTTGTGCAAAACATTACAAAGTGGATAAGTGGTTATCACACATATGGGTAACATTAGAAAAATGGATTTAATTTTCTAGAGGCGTTTATTAGTGCAAGTGCCAATTTTTCTATGTGTGGATACCTAGTTTCAGCATCTCCTAAGGTTCGACTTACGTAATAAGCATGAAATTGTGTACCTTGCTCTTCTCGAACTAGTTCACCTCTTACCGCGATCTATGACACTGCCAAGTATAAGTAAATCTTCTCATCTGCCTTCGGGGTGTGAAGTAAATGTGGGATCGATAAATATCGCTTCAATTCTTCCAATGCCAGTTCACATTCTGGCGTCCATGCGAAATCATTTTTCTTTTTGAGTAAGGAGAAGAACCTATGGCTCCGATCTGAGGACCTCGAAATGGATCGACCCAAGGCATCTATCCGTCCGGTTAGCCTTTGTACGGCTATTCTATCTATGACGGTGATGTCCTCGATGGCCTTAATCTTATCGGGGTTGATTTCGATTCCCCGATTTTACACCATGAAGCCGAGGAATTTTCCCGAACCGACCACGAAAGCACATTTCTCGGGGTTGAGCTTCATATTGTACTTCCTCAAGATTTTGAATGTTTCCTGCAAATGAGTCAAATGGTCCTCTGCTTGCAGGGACTTAACTAACATGTCGTCAACGTAAACTTCCATTGATTTACCTATTTGTTCTTCGACCGTTTTGTTAACTAGGCATTGACATGTATTTCCTACATTTTTAGCCTGAAGGGAATTACATTATAACAATAGGTCCCATACTTAGTGATAAAAGAAGTCTTTTCTTGGTCTTCTGGGTCCATTTGTATCTGATTGTACCCAGAATAGGCATTGAAAAAAGTAAGGATTTGGTGGCCGGCCATGTCATCGATCATGCGATCGATGTTAGGCAATGGAAAAGAGTCTTTCAGACATGGTTTGTTCAAGTCCTTATAGTCTAAGCTTATTGGATCCCTCGAACCTTCGTTATTACCTATGATTCCGACACCACCAAATCAATAGTCGAAGAGTTGGAACAGGTCATATTAGTTGAGTACCTGCCCGAATGAAAGCTATACTTGGATACAGGGTTAACCCCCGAACTCAGGAAAAAACTCATTAAATTTATTATTGATAACATGGATTGTTTTGCTTGGTCCAACTTAGACATGACTAGTATCCCACCAGAGATAACAACACATCCATTGAGTCTGGTCCCGAAGTTCAGGCCATTGAAACAAAAGAGAAGGCCCCAGTCCGAGGTTAAACACACATTCATCAAGGATGAGGTAACTAAACTTCTCAAAGTAGGATCCATTCGGGAAGTAAAATATCCCGAATGGTTAGCAAATATAGTTGTAGTCCCTATAAAAGGGAACAAACTCAAGATGTGTGTAGATTATAAGGATTTGAATAAAGCATTCCCCAAATATTCTTTTCCTATGCCTAACATCGATCGTATGGTCGACGCCACGGACGGCCACAAAATCCTTAGTTTTCTCGATGCCTATTCTAGGTATAATCAAATCCAAATGAACCCGGAAGACCAAGAAAAGACTTCATTCATCACTAAGTATGGAACATATTGCTATAACGTAATGCCTTTTGGGCTAAAAAATGCAGGTGCTACCTACCAACGCCTAGTAAATAACCCTACCTCACTCCACTCAACCATTCTCCTATACACCAAAATCCGCTGAGAAAGACCTGCTCATCAAGAACATGGCTGAAGAGCTCAAGAAGTTGACAAGTCGGGTTCAGGGTGTTGAAGGGGGTAAAGGAATAGAAGGTCTGAACTATTGGGATTTATTCATAAAATCGGATGTGGATCTACGGGAGGGTTACAAACCTCCAATGCTCGAAATATTTGACGGAATAGGTGATCCCAAGGTTCATCTAAGGACTTATTGTGACAAGCTCATGGGGGTCAGAAAAGATGAAAGGATTAGAATGAAGCTATTCATGAGGAGTCTTACTGGAGATGCTCTGTCCTAGTACATAAACAAGAATCCTAAGAAGTGGGCCAATTGGGTGAGCATGGCATCCGATTTCATGGATAGGTTTAGGTTCAACACGGAGAACGCACCAGATGTCTTCTATATCCAGAACTTAAAGAAGAAGTCAACTGAGACTTTCCGCGAGTATGCTACCTGATGGAGGTCGGAAGCAGCCAAGGTTAGACCAGCATTGGATGAGGAGTAGATGAACAAGTTATTTGTCTGGGCACAGGATCCACAATATTATGAAAGGCAAATGGTCATTGAGAACCATAAGTTCTCCGATAACATCAAACTCGGAGAAAGAATTGAAGAAGGTATTAAAAGCGAGATGGTGACAAATTTCGAGGCACCGCAGGACACGAATAAAGCATTGCAATCAGGTGGTAAATCAAAGAAGAAAGAAGTGGGAACAACTATGGTTGCCCAGGGACCCAAAACTACATTTGTATACCAGACCCCTCCACTTACATACCAAACACCTCCACCCACATACCAACCATCAACTCCCAAATATTCCCAACTTGCTACCGCCTACCACACCTACAACACCCAACCATCCTATTATCAGTCACCTCCAACTCGTCAAAATTACCAAAAACCCAGGCATAATTTTGACCGCAAACCACCCAGACAGTACACCGCCATTGCAGAACCCATCGACCAGTTATACGAAAGGTTGAAAGCCGCTGGATATGTCACCCATATTCCCGCTGTGGCCATGGATAATTCATCTGAATGGCTCAATCTAAACAAGACCTGTGCATATCATTGCGGCATGAAGAGACACATTATTGACGAGTGCCGCACTTTGCAAGACAAGATCCAAACACTGATTGACAATAAGGTCATACAGGCAAAGGAAATTTCAATGTCCGCAACAATCCTCTCCCAGATCATAAGGATGTTGGGGTCAATGTTACAAAAACTGATGAAGATTGGGATCCCGAGGGATCAATCGGGCTTATTTGTGAGGGTGATGATCCTAAGAAACTACAGTCAGACTCTATCCCATTGTGGTGCAGGCACGACCGCCAGTTGGAGCTGAGGTATCCGCATCAGTTCCTTTAGAAGTAGATGTAACGTCACCCGCAACAATACTCACTCCATTTGAAGTGGAGGTGGCCATACCTTTCATTGTAACGGTGGCATCCACACCACCCTTCAGTTCCAATGTTGTACCTTGGGATTATGTGGCCGAGGCTAGAAGAAAGGGAAAGTCAAAGAAAGAAGAATCCGGCGCTGCACAAGGAATGACCAGAACAGGAAGGGTTTATACACCTGAACACTTAGGAGAAACCAGTAAGCAAGCTTCTAACAAACCGCCCGTCATTGAGACTGGTCCAGATGACCTCAGGAGGAAGGTACAGGCAAGGGAGTACTCTTTCATTGATCATTTAAACAAGACTCCCGCTCAGATATCTATCCTGTCGCTGCTGCAAAATTCTAAGGCACGTAGGAATGCTCTAATGAAGGTGTTGAGTGAAGCATATGTACCCAACAATAACACTATGGAGAAATGGCCAATATGGTGGGGCAGGTGCTAGAATGACATAAAATCACCTTCCACGAGGACGAGTTTCCACCTGAAGGGTTGAATCACAACAAGGAACTACACATCACAATGCAATGTGAAGATAAGTTTATCGCCAGAATTTTGATTGACGGAGGATCCGGCCTCAACATTTTCCCATTGACAACGTTGAAGAGGTTGGCCAAAGTCCTACATGAGATACGAGAGGGAACTATGAATGTGAAAGAATTCGACGGGTCTTAGAGAGCTACCATTGGAGAAACTAATCCCTGCCTGCAGATGGGCCCTACATGGTTTGATGTTCAGTTTCATGTATTGGATATATCCGCCTCTTAAAATCTACTGTTGGGACGACCATGGATACACGCCGTTGGGGCTGTAGCATCTACTTTACATCAGGCCGTGAAGTTCGAATGGAACCACTAGGAAGTAATTATCCATGGAGATGGGAGCAACCCCATTTACACTAGTCAGACTATCCCTGTGATTGAAAGCAGAAGAGGTTAGGTGGAGAAACCTACCACCGTATCAAGCGGATCAACGCGATTGAGAAAGATAAGTGGTGGAGTAGCAAGATAGCAAGCATGCTAGCATGGAGGGGATATGAGCTCGGCAAGGGGCTTGGTAAGAATCTTCAGGGCATCTCCAAACCAATACATCCAAAGCACCATTATACCACTTTTGGGTTAGGATACCAATACACCTGGGAAGAATACCATGATTGGTCACCACCGTGGCGTGGTCCATACTATCCACTTGAGCAGCTTGTGCCACAACTTAATTAGACCTTCCAGCAAGCTGGTATGATATGGGGATCAGAGGAGGAAGAAGCGTTGGCGGCATTGAGGAGTTTGTTCTTGGAAGACGATGACATGGTCTGTTGTGTAATTGTCGAGAAGGAGGAGGAGGAAGGCCCTACCGACCAAGCTATGGAGAGATGAGCATTCCTCAAGAACTGGACTGTTAGACGATATAGGGCCCGACGAGTCCCGAGGTAGCAAGGCTGAATAGCATTGTTTACTTCTCTAAAAAATGATTTCCACTTCTAACTTTTTTCTTTTGTCTTAAATAATATTTTCAACGTTCCAAAAATACTACTTAAAATCATTTTGTTTGACTTTTTAAATGGCTTGATGTTTTATTATTACCATTTTCCTTACATATCTTTATCCCTATAGCATTACTATTTCTTATCTTGATGAACCGACGACTGTGAGATGTAATGATACAACACAACAAAAGGAAAGTGATTCGAAAGAAGAGGATGCAATACTTGAGGAGATCGTCAGAGAAGTAGAGGATTTTGAGAACAAAGCCAAGTCCAACCTGGACAAAACTTAGATAGTTAACTTGGGAAATTCCAAAACCATCAAAGAAACCCGCATAAGCATCCATTTGTCACCATCAGAGAAAGAGGAATACACTCGATTCTTGAAAGAGTATAGGGACATCTTTGCATGGCTATACGACGATATGACTGGATTAAGCACATACATTGTGGCCCACAAGTTGCCCACAAGCCCAATATGTCCACCAATAAAGCAGAAACTTAGGAAGTTCAAGCCAAATATGAGCTTGAAAATCAAGGAGGAAGTTACTAAGCAGATCAAAGCCAAGGTCCTCATGGTAGTTGAGTATCCAACTTGGCTAGCCAACATTGTTCCAGCTCCGAAGAAGGACATGAAAGTTAGAGTCTGTCGAGATCTAAACAGAGCAAGTCCCAAGGATGATTTCCCGCTACCAAGCATACACATTCTGATCGATAATTGTGCCAAGAATGATCTCCAATCTTTCATGGATTGCTTCACCGGTTACCATCATATCTGGATGGACGAGGACGCTGAGAAAACGACTTTCATTACACCATAGGGTGTGTACTGTTACAAGATGATGCCATTCGGCCTAAAGAATGCTAGGGCCACCTACATGAGGGCCATGACTACTATTTTTCATGAAATGATACACAAAGAAATAGAGGTATATGGGGATGATGTCATCATTAAATCCAAGAAGGCCACAGACCATATAGCAGACTTGAGGAAATTCTTCGACAGACAGCGGAGTACAACCTAAAGCTAATCCCTGCAAAGTGTGCATTCGGGGTTCCCGCCGAAAAGCTATTGTGATTCATCATCAACCACCGGGGAATAGAATTGGATCCATCGAAGGTCAAATCCATCCAAGAATTACCACTGCCAAAAAGCAAGAAAGATGTGATGAGTTTCCTGGGACGCCTTAACTATATCAACCGTTTCATAGCACAATCCATAGTAATATGTGAGCCGATTTTCAAAATGATGAAAAAGGACGATGCAACTAGTTGGACCGAGGATTGTCAAAAGGCTTTTGACAAAATCAAGGGTTACTTATCAACACCACCAATTTTGGTCCCGCCAGAGCCAAGTAGACCACTGCTACTTTACCTTGCCGTGCTAGATGGAGCTTTCAGCTGCGTTTTAGGGCAGCACGAGGAGACAGGAAGAAAGGAACAGGCCATCTACTACCTGAGTAAGAATTTTACACCTTATGAAGCACGATATTCTCTGCTGGAACGAACCTGTTGTGCCTTGACCAAGAGAGCTCAGAAGATGAGGCATTACTTCTGTGCCTATACAACATATCTCATATCGAGAATGGATCCCTTGAAGTATATCTTTCAGAAGCCTATGCCCACTAGCAAGCTGGCTAAGTGGAAAATCTTGTTGAGTGAATTCGATATTGTGTATGTAACTCAGAAAATAGTTAAGGGACATGCAATGGAAGACCACCTTGCTGAAAACCCTGTGAGAGGAGAATATGAACCCCTGAAAACATATTTTCCCAATGAAGAGGTATCATTCATGGGAGAAGACATTGTTGAAGCCTATGATGGTTGGAGAATGTTCTTTGACGGAGCGGAAAACTTCAAAGGAGTCGGCATTGGAGCCGTCTTGGTATCCGAAATTGGTCAGGAATATCCGGTATCTACAAAACACAGATTCCCTTGCACCAACAACATAGCGGAATACGAAGCTTGCATATTAGGACTCAACATGGTTGTTGACATGAGCATTCAGGAACTGATGGTAATCGGCAATTCAGATCTACTTGTGCATCAGGTACAAGGAGAATGGGCTACCAAGAATTCCAAGATATTGCCATATATGCACCATGTGCAGGAATTGAAGAAAAGATTCACAAAGGTAGAGTTTCGGCATGTTCCCAGAATTCAGAATGAGTTTGCCGATGCATTGGCCACTTTGTCATCAATGATACAACATCCAGACAAGAACTTCATTGATCCTATCCCATTAGGAATCCATAATAAGTCGGCATACTGTGCTTATGTAGAAGAGGAAACGGATGGAAGGCCTTGGTTACACGACATCAAAGAGTATCTAGCAAAATGAGAATATCCGGAGCATGCAAACCATACTCAGAAACACACGCTTCGGAGATTATCCAATCATCTCTTCCACAGTGGAGGAACCCTATATAGAAGAACTCCTGATTTGGGACTGTTAAGGTGTATCGATGCAAAAGAAGCTTCTAAATTGCTCGAGGAGATACATGCTGGGACCTGCGGCCCGCTTATGAATGGCTTTCTCCTGGCCAAAAAAATACTTAGGGCTGGCTATTTTTGGATGACCATGGAGACATATTGCATCCGATATGTTCAGAAGTGCTACCAATGTCAAGTACATGCAGATATGATAAAAGTGCCACCAAACGAGTTTAATGTAACAAGCTCACCTTGGCCCTTTGCCGCCTTGGGAGTGGATGTCATTGGTCCAATCGAGCCCACCGCCTGAAATAAGCATCGATTTATTTTGGTGGCTATCGACTACTTCACTAAATGGGTTGAAGCCGCATCTTACAAAGCTGTGACTAAGAAGGTCGTTGCGAATTTTGTCCGTGACCGGATTTTTTGTCGATTCGGAGTTCCAGAGTCCATTATCACTGATAATGCTGCCAATCTCAACAATGATATGATGAAAGCCCTGTGTGAGGCTTTCAAAGTCAAGCACAAGAATTAAACAACGTATAGACCTCAAATGAATGGAGTTGTGGAAGCCGCCAACAAAAATATCAAGAAGACACCGAGGAAAATGGCAGAAAATCACAAACAATGGCACGAGAAGCTACCGTTCGCTTTATTAGGATACCGTACCATAGTCCGCACATCAACCAGGAAACTCTTTACTTGCTGGTTTATGGTATTGAAGTTGTTATTCCCGACGAAGTGGAGATTCCTTCCTTGAGAATCATACAAGAAGCTGAGCTCAGCGACGTATAATGGATAAGGAGCCATTATGAGAAGCTATCCCTCATAGATGGAAAAAGGATGAAAGCTGTATGTCACGGGAAACTTTATCAGAACAAAATGTCAAGAGCCTTCAACGAAAGAGTTAAGCCGAGAGAGTTCACACCGGGGCAGCCGGTGTTGAAGAAGATATTCCCGCATCAAGATGAATCCAAAGGGAAGTTCTCTCCCAACTAGCAAGGTTCTTACATGGTTCATAGGGTACTGACAGGAGGATCCATCATACTCGCAGAAATGGACGGAGAAGTCTAGAAAAAATAAATCAATTCAGATGCAGTCAAGCGATATTATGTGTAAACTGTTTAGGTTTTCTGCATATGATGTATATTGAAGTACGCTCGACCTGATTCCCATTTAAGAGGGGATACATAGGCAGCCCTGTGGGTTCGGTCAAAATTCAATAAATTTCTATTTTTCCCCACAATCAGAAACTGGTGCAGAATTTGAGGAGGACCCTCAAAATTCCGAAGCAAGTTCAGCCGATCGCAGCATATAGAGCAGTCAGAAGTATCATCCAGTTAACTAGGGTAGAATTTTGAGGAGGTCCCTCAAAATTCTACAGCAGAAGCAGTCGCAATGTCTTTGATCGTGTCACATTCACTGGTTCATCTAACCAATTTATGAACTCTATTTTACTATGTCTTTGAAAATCATGCATGCCTGCTTTTGAAATAAACTTTGTTTAGAAAATACTACCCCGATAATTTGGACAATATCTTCAGATAGAACGAAGCAAGTCAAGCAAGCCGACGGAGGCACGAACCGACCTCCCCCTTACGGAACTCCCAATTTTTCCTTGAATGCAGGAACAAAGAATATGCACACCTTGGAATCAGTCTTCGTAACAACAAGGATAACGAACTTATTTCCAGCTAATAAATACTCTTCCATCATCTATTATTCGTTCATTGCATGAGACTAAGCTCTGTCTCAATATTGCACGAGGCTAAGCCATGCCTCCATGTTTGAATAAGGCTAAGCTCTGCCTTCCATCTGCATGAGACCAAGAACTGTCTCAAAATTGCATGAGGCTAAGACCTGCCTCCATATTTGCATTAGGCTAAACATTTCCTTCTCTTTGCATGGGATTAAGCCCTGTCCCGAATCTTGCATGAAGCTAAGCCCTGCCTCTGTATCTGCATAAGGCTAAGAATTGCCTTCTCTTTGCATGGGACTAAGCCTTGTCCCGAATCTTGCATGAGGCTAAGCTCTGCCTCCGTATCTGCGTAATTCTAAGCATTGCCTTCTCTTTGCATGGGACTAAGCCCTATCCTGGATCTTGCATGAGGCTAAGCCCTACCTCCGTATCTGCATAAGGCTAAGCATTGCCTTCTCTTTGCATGGGACTAAGCCCTGGCGAAAATATCGCATGAGGCTAAGCCCTGCCTCTCTATTTTCATAAGGCTAAGCCCTGCCTCTCTATTTTCATAAGGCTAAGCACTGCCTTCACTTTGCATGGGACTAAGCAATGTCCCGAATCTCGCACGAGACTAAGCATTGTCTCCTTTGCACTATCTATTTTTATTTTCTCGGATTAAGCTCAGCCCTCAACTTCATACAAGACTAAGTCGTGTCTTGTTGCTTCTGGCATCATATTTTGCACCTCATGGGCTGAAATATCGCCAACTTGTCCGAAGGCGTCATAGCCCGAAGGCATCATCCTCATAGCCGAAAGACACCATGCCATGGCCTGAGGATCTCTCGAACTTGCATATCATTATTCAATGGCGTCATGGTTTGGAGGCACCATTTTCATGGACCGAGAACATCATCTCATGGCCTGCGAATCCCTTACTGCACAATTCATGGCCCTGGACATCATGGTCTAAGGACGTCATCCTCAACCGTCCAAAGACAATTCTCATGGTCTGGAGGGAATTTGCATCATGTTTAAATTTACGTAAAAATATATGCTTGTAGTACATCTCTTATTTGCAGGTAACCCGATAAGCAACCATTATCTCGGCAGGAGCATTCCCGCTCCATTCCCTTCATACTACTTCAAACCCGACCGCTCACCGCAACCATTTCACCTATTCCAAAACCTTGTGTCTGTTCTTGGGATAACTTCATCGGTATATTCCACCGGTGAATCCGGAACTACACACGGCCTGATTCCTGTAAAACCAGGTATATGTAGGCAGCTCGGAAACCAGAGTGCGGCATACGCCTCTCAAATCACCCTACTCGGTCAAAATTGGCCATCTTATCTTTACCCAATAACTCTTTCATCCCTCCCGGGTAAATAAGGGCAGCTGTTGATACCCAGTTTTTTTCTATATTATTTTTAAGATGCATATATAGCTTCAAATCAATGCATGAGCATCAATTAATATTTTTCATAATTTATGCATTTTTCTAAGGATTTTTGTTAATTTATCCCAGTATTTTATTTATATAAATAATTACTAATTGCCTCACAAATGGTTTTATAATGATTTTATTTCTTAACTTTTAGCATTTATATTAATACCAAGCTTTAATTATTTCATGAATGGCCACATTTATATTTTTTGGATTGCAATTGCAATAACTTTGCAATAATAGCCCATATATGCATTATTACCTTAATTCGCCAGAAAATAGCTTTTATATTTTTATAATATCAAGTAATTATTTTAAAATCATTTTTATGCATGAAAGTCATTTTTTATAATTTTGTTAATTATTTTTACAAAATATTTTATTAATTAATTGGGTATTTAACAAAATAGCCCCTTTCAATTTCGTTTTAACCAATTACTTAAAATCCTAGCCCAGTCCGCCCTAGCCCAAATTAAATAACCCATGCCCGACCCAGAACCTTCTCTAATCATGGTTGTTGATCTCTGAGATCAACGGTCCACATTATTCCTTTCCTATTTTAGTCTAACTCCCTCATTTTCTTTTGTTCCACCGTCTTCGTTCTCCCTAACCTCCCCTCTTCTCTCTCAAGCACCCCCCTTAAAACCTAGCCGCCATCACCGGAAAACCACCTGTTTATGGGGTTTCTCTGTAATTTTCGGCCCCTAAAGGCCTCTCACCTCTTTTGGTTGCTCTATTATGTTGATTTATGGAAGAATCTCGAAGAGATTCAACCTAGATTTTGTTCAAAACCATTTCATAGGCCTACCTATGGCCATCTCCGTTTATGAGTATAATTTTCTTTGTGTTTATGGCTCGAATCCTTGGTTTTAAACCAGGTTTCCTTCATCTCTGTCATTTTTGAAAACCCTAATCTCTTTCTATATGGGTCTGTTCAGATCCTTGTAGATCTGAGACGATTTTAAGCATTATTGGGTATTTTTCTTCGAAAAACCTTCTGTTTTTCCTTATTACTATTCGATTCCAGTGTTTTCTGAAACTAGGGTTTCGTATTAAGTTCTCTTCAAAAAGGTTTTTAAGCTTCTAAGTGTTTGAATCTGTTTATCTTTACTAGTTCGGCTAATTTTTGTGTATATGCTTTAAATCCTAGGTTTTTCTGCTTATTTCATTGTTTACTTCAATATTTTCCCGTTACTGTTATCTCTGTCAATCAAAATAGACGGACTAATTTTATTAGGTCTCGAACTATATTTTCCTGTTAAAATTAGTACTTCCCTATGATTTTACCTATTTCCTTATTTATGACTTTTAATTAGTACTACTTGCCTTAAATTGATTGTAGCCTGATTTATGGGATTTAATTGACTCATATACAGTCTATGATTGGTTTATTTACTTTTTTTGAATCCCAATCGGTGCTGGTAATTGATTCTTCTTATTTTACGGTAACTTTCCCGTATTCTATTTGTATCAATTAGCTTGGGTTTAGCCCCAATTCACTGATTGATTGTATTTGCTTGCCTTACTTAGGAATTGTAATC
Organism: Nicotiana knightiana; assembly: GCA_005239525.1. Lineage (NCBI taxonomy): Eukaryota > Viridiplantae > Streptophyta > Magnoliopsida > Solanales > Solanaceae > Nicotiana > Nicotiana knightiana. Next base: position 54,369 of record ML374211.1, on the reverse strand, counting down.
TTCTTGCCTTAATTGTTTTACTTTGCTAAGTTCTATATAAAACCCACTCCGATTTTTCTTTACGACACCAACACATTCAGAAAGAAACACACACACACACAAAAACTCTTGCTCTTATTCAAACCTTTCTGTTTCTTGTGTTTGCTACACTGTCTAGCCGGCTGAAAGCCAAGGCTAGGCTATTTGGTTCTGCATACTTTCACCTTCCTGTTGTTATTTCTTAACTGGTATGTCTCCACTCCTATTATCATTCCATATGCTGTGTAGATAAATCTATGTGCTTTCCTGTTTATTGCTCCCAATTAGAATGACTATTTCTGCATAGTTAAATTCCTGTATTTCCTGTTTATTGATCTTAATTAGCATGACTACTTCTGTGTAGTAGGCCTATGTCTTTCCTGTTTATTGCTCTTAACCAGCATGTCTATCTCTTTCATTAGGTCATATTTAGTATGTTATGTAATTTGTTTGTCAACCTGCCTTTGCCTGCTTTATGTCTCTGTTAACTAGCTTGCCTCAACTCTCATGAAATTGTCTTGTCCAACATGTCAATATGGTTCATACACTCTAGTATGTTCTTATATGATCTAGGATACTTATCCACTTGTTTCTCAACTAGCATGCCTTCATGTTTGTCCTGTTTTATGTGTTCCTGACTTCTATGCTCCCAACCCCTGCTACCTTTCTCTGTGTAGTTCTCTGATCATTATTCTGACCCCAACATGCTATATGCTCACCGAGTGATAAACTACGTCAATGCTAGGCAATGTGAAATCTTGTTTAAGTAAATGTGATCATGTTCTGTCTATTTGTTTGACTGCTGGAATCTTTGTTTGAACCCAAAGTGCTGAAATGACTCTGTTTGTTCCTATTTACTTCTAAAAACCCAAGTTGTTTTCTTAAAACTATCTCCTATTTTTATGTACTGTTTTCTACTCCTACTCTTAGATATCTAGGGTCCTGCCCCTCCAATGTGAGCACTGCCTAGGAGTCCATGAGACTCCTCAGAACTCTGACACACTGGAGCTGGCTTTTCCACACTTGTTCACAAAACTGTTTCTTTAAAAGGGTTTCTGGAGTAAGCATTGCCCGAGGTTCCTGAGGCCCTGGGGAACTTTGACGTACCACAAGACAATTTGGTATACTATGAGATACTGGCACACTTCAGATTTGGTTGAAGGCCTGGGTTTCCAGGTTTACTGTTGGGCCTATCCAGGCTCCCTTTAGCATAGTCATTTAATTCTGTAATTCATTTATATCTGGTCTGTAATAATAATTATTCTAAAAATAGATATTGGGGTTATTAGTAAAACTAGGAGGGACTTTTATATATAACTTTGTGGAGATCGGGTAGAAATCATGCCCATAGGATTGTTATGATTATTTATATGCATTAGAAACCATGTCTATATGGCTTGTCTCATTCTTTAAAATCTTGTATTTCACATTTGCATTAGAAATCCTGCTTCTAGGTTATTTACCAATTCTACATTAATAATCATGTTCTCAAACCATCATGTGTGCATTAGAAATCATGTCCCTAGGAATTTCCTTGTTGAATTTGCTTGAAAACTGGCTAACAACTTTATTCTCCTACATATCATGCCTATAGGAAGAACATATAAAAATCAATTTTATCACTTAAATGTCATGCCTATAAGGAATAAGTATAAAAACAGTTTGACACTTAGATATCATGTTTGTAGAGATAAATATGTAAAATCAATTTCTATGTTTATATGTCCTGAGGTAATGCTTGTGATCATTTTCAGTGCATAGACAACATGCCTATAACGGGTCCAAACAGATAAAAATCTTCCTGTTATAAATCAATCGCTAGTTTATTATTATGGTCTGATTCACGCTTAGGTACTATGTCTATAGGATTCTGCCCAGTTATCACCTAGGCACACCTATAAGTTGATTAAAGTTTTGAAGTTTAAAACTGTGTTTGTTTGACTACCTACAAACTGCCCAGATCCAATAACTAATAAAATCAGTAGGCAAACTGATTAGGTATTCACTGCTTCATCTTAATAAAATGATGTATATTCTGCTTTGTGCTCATCTAGATAGCCTGCTACAAGACTTTAAATCGTTTAAAACTGATGTTTGAGGCGTGCATTTGGTTGTTTACTTGTGGATGTAAATCTGAGCCCTTTAATTGTTCCTTATGTGATAGTCCAATTTGCTTTTGTTTGACGCTTAGTTTTCTCTTTTTAAGCACCATAGGCGAGTCTAGAACCGTCTTAATAGATCCTAATCACCTCCAGGGCCATAGGCGAGGGACGTGTAATGCAGGCATGGGGTACGTACTCGATACTATTAGAACGCTTAGCTAATAATTAAGGGGAGGTTAGTTGGGTAGTAAAGGATATGATGACCTGTGCGCTAATGCTACACGTAACACCTCTATTTGAGGAAAGTTTATCGTGTATTGTACAGAAGTGATCCTATAGGCTAATAAACCTAGGACCCCCTTATTCCCGTTTTCTTACATAATCTTTATTTGTTCAAGTTGCTTTATGACAAATTCACTTAAATTGAGTTTGGCCGGGACCTACCATTGTGGACCTCGAGGGGTGCCTAACACCTTCCCCTCAAGGTAATTTCAAGCCCTTACCCAATCTATGGTAATGTAAACCGGTTTATGAGTTATCTGCTTTAGGTGTCCTAACGCACCTTAAATTCGTTAGGTGGCGACTCTTCAAATTCCATACCCCTTTCCAAAAGGAAATGAGTTGTCCCAGAATCTCAAAACCTTGATTCTGCGATGAAAAGGGGGCACGACAGTCTATATGCTTAGCCCTAGAATGATGCACATGATCTTTGAAAGACATATAGCACTAGAGTTATCACAGAATATTTGAATAGGTTTATAAAGTAATTCATAGTCACCCAGTTGATGAAACATCCATAATAACTGTGCACAACATTGTCCAATGGCGATATATTCAGCCACCATTGTGGATAGTGCAACCGATCCTTGCTTTTTTACTGTTCCATGATAATAGTGCCTTTCCAAGTAATTGACGTGTCCCGCTGGTGCTTTTTCTTTCTTCCTTATCACTTGCAAGATCAGCATCCGAAAAACCTTCCAGTTTAAAACTTTTAGAACGTGGATACCATAGTCCGTAAGAAATAGTTCCAATGAGCTAACAAATTATTCTCTTTACAACAATTCGATGTGACTCCTAGGAGCTGACTGAAACCTGGCACATTTACATACACTAACATAATATCTGGTCGACTAGCACTTAGGTATAGTAAAGAGTCAATCATTCGACGATATTTGGTTTCGTCAACAGGATTTCCCTTTTCATCCTTGTCAAGATGTGTCGACGGACTCATTGGTGTAGCAATTGCTTTAGCACCGCTCATACCGAACTTCTAAATTAGCTCCTTTGTATTTTTTGTCAAGCATATAAATTTTCCTTCTTCAGATTGTTGAATTTTAAGTCCAAGAAAAAATGTGAGCTCTCCCATCATAGCCATTTCAAACTCACTTTACTTAAGATTAACAAGTTCCTTGCACAAAAGAGGGTTATCACTACCAAAGATAATATCATCAACGTAAACATGAATAATAAGATTACCTTCCGAAGATATTTTGATGAATAGTTTAGTATCTACTTTACCTCTTATATACTCGTGATCAAGTAGGAATGAGCTAAGTCCTTCGTACCAGGCTTGTCGAGCTTGTTTAAGTCCATAAAGATCCTTAGTCAACTTATACACATGGTAAGGGAACTTTGAATCTTCAAAACCAGGAGGTTGTTTTACATATACCTCCTCATCAATGAATCCATTTAAGAATGCACTTTTTATATCCATCTGAAAAAGTCTAAATCTTTTGAAGGATGCGTATGTAAGAAGAGTTCGTATTGACTCTAGTAGAGTTGTTGGAGAAAATGTTTCATCGTAGTCAACTCCTTCCTGTTGTGAGTACCCTTGTGCTACTAATATAGCTTTGTTTCTCACAACCTTTCCATCTTCATTGACCTTATTTTTGAAAAACCATTTTGTTCCAATTACAGTAGCATCTGCAGGCTTAGGCAACAATTTCCACACTTGGTTTTTGCCAAAATTGATCAAGTTCTTCCTGCATTGCTTGTACCCAGCTTGATTCTTTTAGAGCTTCCTCTATCTTCTTAGGTTCAATTTGAGAGATCAGTGCTATATTTGCCTTTTTTCTTGAGAGTTCCCCTGGTTTTCATTCCTTCACTTGGATCTCTTATGATAAACTTTTGAGTATATTCTGGTTCACTTTCCAATCATTTGGACGTGTTATACTCGTATGAGTAGTTGACTCTTTTTATGATTCTAGTTAACTGTTGTTAAGCTCAGTAGTCAACTCTGTGACACTGCCTTTCCTATCAGTCGACTTTTGATTTTTGCTTGACTGAGGTGTTTCTTGATTGATATCTTCATCACCTGCAATAATTCCTTTCCCAACCGTAGTCTTATTTTCATCAAATATGACATGTACTGATTCTTCTATAGATAGAGTGCATTCATTATAAACTCTAAAACATCGACTATTTCTGGAATAACCTAGAAAAATACCTGCATAACTTCTTGGAACAAATTTTCCAAGATTGTCCTTACCATTGTTGTGGATGAAACACTTGCTGCCAAAAGGATGGAAATAACCTATGTTGGGTCGTTTACCATTCCATAGTTCATATGGAGTTTTCTTCAAAAAACTTCTTATGAGACATCTATTGAGAATGTGGCAAGTTGTGCTTACTTCTTCTACCCAAAAGTGGTTTGGCAAGGAATATTTTAGTATCATAGTTCTTGCCATATCTTGCAGAGCTCTATTTTTCCGCTCAACTACTCCATTCTGTTGAGGTGATCTTGGAGCTGAGAAGTTGTGGGTGGATGATCATTATAGAAGTCTTCAAAGTCTCTGCTTTCAAATTCTCCTCCATGATCACTTTAAATGTTTGTAATAAGATACTCCTTTTCTCTTTCAACTCTTTTACAAAAGATCTCAAAGTTTTTCAAAGCTTCATCTTTTTCCTGGGAGGATTATTTTACCTGTCTCATGTTCAATAACACACTCTGTTTTCTTAAGCTTTACTGCGTACCTTGAATCACATGGTTGGCTTATACTCAGGAGATTATAGTTAAGTCCATCTACAAGATAAACTTCAATAATATCAAAGTTGTTATTGAATGGAACTTTGGCAGTGCCGACTATCTTTCCTTTTGAGTTATAACAAAATTTAACACTTCCTCCATTTATCTTTGTAACTTCTTTGAACATGTTTTTGTCACCTGTCATGTGGCTGGAACACGCACTATCTAAGTACCATTTTCCTTTGCGGCTCTTCCTCTGGTGTTCCTGCAAAATAGAATTATCACTTTCTTTTAGGTACCCAAGCTTGCTTGGGTCCTTGTTTTTTCGTTCTACTAAGATCAGGGTTGTTTTTGGGTTTCCAAATCCACCAAGAAATATTAGATTTACAAAATCGACATAAAGAATATTTATGTCCACTTTCATTACAGTAGTGACACACAGGGGGTGATCCATTCTTAGATCTTCCTCTTGTGTTAGTAATAGTGGACTCAGTTCTAACTGGTCCTTTTGCAGTTGACTTGTAAGTTGCCTGGTGAGACTTGACAGAACTGTGACTGGTTGATTTGCGCATGTCATTGAGTTGCATTTGCAATTACTGAACTTTATCTTGAAGTACCTCCATTTCAATTTCACATACTTCAAGCTTGAGTTCCTAGTCTTTCTTTTCCCTATTGAATCTCCTTAGTTCATTCATCATTTTTTTATACTCTCTTAGATTAAGGTCAAGAATATCCTGCAATTCATTACATATTTCACAATTATAAGATCTCAACTCGTTTATTCTTATTGAATCCTATGGAGACCTTTATTTTAAGATCTAGGCATTCAGCTTGAATATGCCCATATCTTCCACACTCATAGCATTTTCCATCATTCTTGTCTTGTTCATTATATTGCCTGGTTCGCCTGGGTGGCATCCTACCTCTTCTTGTGTTTCTGTATCTCCTCTTCAAACCATCCATGTTCCTTGATACCATGGCAATCTATTCTTCAAGAACTTTAAGGTTTTCATCAATTTCATTGTTTGTCCTTTCAGTTGTAGCTTTGAAGGCGACTATTTTCTTCTTTTCATCCTGGCTTGTTTTCTTAAGGTAAGTTTTCTCGAAATGATCTCCTCGAAGCTCATCATAAGATTTTTTATTTAGATCTTATGATTCGAGTGCAACTACTTTTGTCTGCCAAGTTGTAGGTAGACTCCTCAGAATTTTCCAAAATTGATCACCACTTGAGTATTGTTTACCAAAAGCTTTTAGATCGCTAATGATTTTGCTGAACCTCGCAAACATTTCTTCAATGGATTCTCCTTCTTTCATCTAGAAAAGTTCGTAGTCATGAACAAACTTGTTGATGCGAGTTTCTTTCACTTTGCTAGTTCCTTCATAAGTAACTTCTAGTTTATCCCACAATTCTTTGATTGTATCACAACTTGAAATTTTCTGATATTCCTCTCTGCTTATAGCATTATAGAGTAAGTTTCTTGCTTTAGAATTAACTTGAACAACTGTCATTTGCTCGTTTGTGTACTCATCTATATCTTCTGGATCAGCAGGTGGTTGAGTAGTTGTTGGTAGTGTATAGTTTCCCTTTTTGGTAACTCGCCAAACTTTGACATCGTAGGATTTCGCATATATTTCCATAAACACTTTCTAGTGAAAAAAGTGTTGTCAATTGAAATATGGTGGCCTAACTTGCAATGTTCCTTCTTGAAAAAGTGCTCCAACAATAACTTGATTTGCCATGATCTTTTCTCACAAGCTGTTAAGAAAAAAGTGTGAGACTAGCTCTGATACCAATTGAAAGTACAAGAGGGGGGGGGGGGTGAATTTCTTATTTAAAAACGTTTTATAAGTAGTTGACTAGTTTACCAATTAGTCGACTAAAAATAAAAGCAGTTAATAGTAAATGCAGAAACAAAAATGTAGGAAATAAATACATCATAATATTTATACTGGTCAGATTCAATGTGAATCCTTGTCCAGTTCCCTTGGGTTGCAAGGGTGTTCTCTTTCAGTGATCGATGTTTCTTGACTACATAATGGATGATGTAGTGTTACACCAACAACTTAATCTCTATGTCTCTTTTTTTTCTTGATACAATGTNAGTACAAGGGGGGGGGGGGGGTGAATTTCTTATTTAAAAACGTTTTATAAGTAGTTGACTAGTTTACCAATTAGTCGACTAAAAATAAAAGCAGTTAATAGTAAATGCAGAAAAAAAAATGTAGGAAATAAATACATCATAATATTTATACTGGTCAGATTCAATGTGAATCCTTGTCCAGTTCCCTTGGGTTGCAAGGGTGTTCTCTTTCAGTGATCGATGTTTCTTGACTACATAATGGATGATGTAGTGTTACACCAACAACTTAATCTCTATGTCTCTTTTTTTTCTTGATACAATGTATCACCAGTGTTTATCTCTTTTTCTTCTCTCATTAATTACACAGCAGATCTAAAAGAACTACAATCCTCCGTTAATAGATTATTTCCTTAATTATTCCTGACTGGTATTGCTTCTTGAATCCTTTAATTTATTCCTTGTGTTCCTGCACCAAATGTAATATATTATTTTTCATCATTCAAATTTATAATTAACAGTGGTGGCTTTGATGGTGAAGTTGGGTGGTTTCTTTAAGTGGGGCCTACAATTAGGGAAAAGGGTGGCGGCAGGGGTGGTGGAGGTAGGGTGGTAGGTGGGTGGGGAAAGTAATTGAGCTTGCATTATGGCGGCAGAGTGAGGAGGAGGAGAGTGAAGGGGTTTCACTGTATCAAGGTTTATAGGTTGTTAGGCCAAGATGCAATGAGAATGCTTTTTCTTCAAAAGTGCTTTTGTGAGAAGCCATTTGCGTTTGGCTAATTAATTTGAAAAGCACTTCTAAGCAGCAATTAGTGTTTGGCCAAGCTTTTAAAAACTGTTTTAATGTATTTTTCTCAAAAGTGCTTTCCGAAAAAGTTCTTTTGGGAGAAGCTATTTTTTTCTCCTTCTCCAAAACTGCTTTTGCTTCTCCTTAAAAGCACTTATCGGGATAGCATGGAAAAAGATACTAAGGAGTTCGTTCAAAAGTGTGATAAATGCCAAAGGTTCGCACCAATGATCCATCAGCCCGGTGAACAGCTCCATTCGGTCCTATCCCCATGGCCATTCATAAAATGGGGGATGGATATCGCCGGCCCCCTACCAACGATGCCAGGTAAAGCTAAATTTATTTTGTTTATGACTGACTACTTTTCAGAATGGGTAGAAGCGCAGGCCTTCAAAAAAATAAGAGAAAAAGAGGTTATCGACTTCATATGGGACCACACTATATGCCGATTCGGGATACCCGCCGAGATAGTATGCAACAATGGAAAGCAGTTCATCGGCAGCAAAGTAACAAAATTCCTCGAGGACCATAAAATGAAGAGGATTCTATCAACGCCCTATCACCCGAGCGCAAATGGCCAAGCGAGTCCACAAACAAAACCATCATTCGAAACTTGAAGAAAAGGTTGGATGGTGCAAAGGGAAAATGGAGAGAAGTATTTCCCGAGGTAAAATTGGCATATCGAACGACGTCAAAGTCCAGCACAGGGGAAACCCCATTTTATTTGGTATATGGGTCCGAAGCGTTGATTCCGGTCGAGGTCGGGGAACCTAGCATCAGGTTTCAGCATACAACTGAGGATTCGAACCACGAGGCAATGAAAACTAGCCTCAAATTATTAGACGAAAAACAAGAAGCTGCACTAGTTTGAATGGCCGTATAAAAGCAAAGGATCGAGAGGTATTACACTAAAAGGGCAAACCTTCGCCATTTCGGAGTCGGGGACTTCTTTTTAAGGAAAGTCACCCTCAATACTCGAGACCCAAATGAAGGGAAAGTAGGCCCCAATTAGGAAGGACCATATCGTGTCCTCGGAATCGTACGCAAAGGATCCTATAAACTTAGCACAATGGAAGGCGAGCAACTACCAAACAATTGAAATATATCATTGCTCAAACGCCATTATTGCTGAGGTATGGCCTTCTCCCCTTTTCATTTATATTTCATACTAACTCCTTACAAGTGTTCGATTGGAGATATCGAAGCACCCTTCACCTCGAAGACCTTGGGTTTTAAAGCATGCATTGCACTCTTTTTTCTTTAGATCGGGTTTTATCCCTAATGGGTTTTTTCGGCAAGGTTTTTAACGAGGCAACACTTATATGCTACCTAAGGAAAACTCGACAAGTATTCAAGGCGTCTTTTCACTCAACCTCGAATACTGGAGGGAATCAACCTCGGAGGTTACATTTTTGAAGAGAACAATTCATGTCAAGAGGGCCCCGATAGGAAAATGATGTAATGGGCCAAACGGTCAAATGAACCATGTCCATGTAGAGCAGTCGAGCCCTCAACGTAAAAACATGTACGCATGTATCAATCACTCAAAGAAGCACCATTATTACATCAAAACATTTTGCGCCTCAAAGAAGTCTACTATTTTCACATTTATATTAAACGGCTCAAGGGCCAAAACCCCAAATGCACTTGAATACTCGGGGACTGTCATCGACAGTCAATACATCGAGTCATCGAATACTCGAACTTATATGACCTCAAAGAGGCACACTCGAACTTATAAGACCTCAAAGAGGCATACTCAAGCTCATAGGACCTCAAAGAGGCATCCCCTCGATATTAAGGTCCAAGGTCATCGCACTCAGGGACTAAAGGCTACGACCATATAAAATACTACGGTCATATAAAAAGGCTACGATCGAAAAAATGCGGCTCGGAGACGTCCGACTTCCGCCATAAAACTAAAGGCCTTCAAATACTTCAAATAACCGGTTAAATCAGGCTACCCTCGGCAAAGGCAAATTATAAGGGGTTTCGATAAAATTAGCCCTCGAATAATATGGAGGCTTCGATATTATCAGCCTTCGAAAAAACCTTAAGAGGTATTCGACTATCGTTATGTATCGAATTATAAACGAGTTTCCAATCAATTGAACCTTCGAAAGATCGAATATGAATACAAAAGATACATACTAAGGCATACCAATATGTTCACTAAGTCTTTAGCCAGAAAGAGGGAAAAATTGTAGCCATTTTAGAGGCCGAATTCGCTCAATCTAAAGAGCCTAAGGGCCGACCTAAAAGAGCCTAAGGGCCAATAATTTAAAGCCTAGGGGCCAATATTTAAAAGAGCTTAAAGGCCGAAGCATACCGTGCCCGAGACCTTACTTAGCTCAGACTCAAAAGTGCCTTCACCCCCGAGCTAGTGTCAAATCAATCTAAAAACTCAGCTCAAAGATCGAACGTTAAGGGGTAACCTATTATCTATTATTGATCAAAACACAAAACTTGAGGGTTTACTCAACCCCGAATTTGAACCAATGCTCAAAGGTTATAGCATAAAAAATCGAGCAAACATTGAAGAAAAACTGAAGACGAAAAAAATCAATCAAGGAAATTCCTTTCTTCTATATATATATACAAAACGTATTACACAGGAGTTCAATAAAATAAAAAATTACAAAAAGATTGAAAAAACTCTACCTACACCAGGGAGGCATCCCCCCCCCCGGGGCCAACGATTTTCCTCGGACCTGTAACTCCATCAGGACCAGCCTCTTCCCCGGGGGTAGCCTCTACGTCAACCTCCTCTTCATCATCTTCGACGTCATCATCATCGTCGGAGGAAAGAACAAATTTGGCATAAGCCTCATCTGCCTTAGCTTGCTTTATCTCCTCAGAGAGATCGAAGCCCTTAGCATGGACCTCTTCGAGGGTCTCCCTCCGGGATCAGCATCGAGCATTCTCATTGTTTCACTTCTCTCGGTCGGCAGCCCCCCAACTCCATCTGAGAATCGGCAGCATCCTTCAAATAGATGGCCACCGTCCTGTCAGTCTTGGTTTGAATTTCTCTGGCTTCGGCCCGGACCTCCACAAATGTGGCCTCGGCCTTCGCAAGACCAGCCTCAAGCTCGGCTAATTTGCTAACCTGAACCAAGTTGCTCTTTTGAGCATTCCAAAGTTGAATCTCGAGGGCCGATACTTTTTCCAATGCATCATTTTTAGCCGCAACAAAGGTTTCCATCTTTGTCTTCCATTTATTACACTCAGAGTTGACTTGATCGACCTCACCACGAAGACCCTCCAGCATCTCTACCTTTTGCTATAGCTGAGACATTGAAGTATTAGCCTCTGAAGACGGGAGAGGGAGCCTGTATTTTTTTAGAACAGAGGTTATCTGCTTCTCTAGCTTGTCCTCGTATTCACGAGCTTTGGTCAACTCTGATCGAAGATGCTTCACTTCTTCCTCCTTCTTGTCACAAAGAAGACTGAGGGTTTTCTCCTCGTTCGAAGATCTACGCAACTCGTCCTCACAATGACGTCGTTCGGTCTTAAATTTGTCGAAGGCCTACAGAAAAGAAGGATCGATTAGACAAGAGAATAAAGTACGACATTGAAAAATGTGCAACACCTTTAAGGAACTTACAATCGAGCAGAGATGTTGGGACTCCTCAAAGATTGAGTTCAGATCCGCTAGTTCGGCTTCATCAACCCGGTAAAGCAACCTTGGAAGCGGTCGTCTTCATTCGGGACTCCTTTTAACTTGGGCGTCTTTAGGTTCCGAGCATCCCTAATAGCATCCTCATAGTAGGCCGGAAGCGACGGGGAATGACCCGCTGTTATGGACTTGGGGAGATCACCCGAGGCGCTTTGTTCAGGCAGAGGAGCTTCGAAGCTTGCTCCTTTTGGAGTAATCCCAGAAGTTTGGAAAACAGTCAATACATTAGGCGAAGCAGGGCCTTCGCCCTTTCTTTCTCTCGAAGTCCCTTCTTCGTGACTCAGGGCTCCGGTCTCAGCAGGCTTGATAGCCTCCGTAGATTTTCTGGTTCGAGCCACCAAAGTCGATTCCTCCACCTCATCGCCCTAATCATCCATATACTGGTGGACCGAGTCAATATCCACCTTGATTACGACGCTCTTCTTGCACCCCCGAGCTGGTTCTACTTTGTTTTGTGTGTCCTCATTCTTCGAGGGCCCTTTTCTCTTATTATCCTTCTTTGGCTTTGAAGCCGAAGATCTTTCTGCCTCGCCAGGTAGGGGCAGCCTCATCTCAAAGAACTCACCAATACCTTCCACGAAAGAGTTAAGTCATAGGAAGAAATATATTATTAATAAGGAAATAAATATTGTAACACGAACCGTGGTGTTTTGCTTCCCACTTGCCCTTCGACAAGTCCCGCTACTTGTGTTTGTCATATGATGAAGTAGCAGCTAGTTTTCAAACCCAGTCTTCGAGGTCGAGGACCGCATTGTGCATCCACCGGACCACTGTGAAAAAAGGAAAGGAATATTACGTGAAGCTAGTACAAATTGTGGAAAAGTTTAAACAAAAAAAATCCACTTAAATTTGATGTTCCATTTCTCGGGGAACGGCAGGAAATCCTTGGGAATAACATAGACGGTCCTCACTCGGATGAACCGGCTCATCCAACCTCGATCCTTGTCTTCTTCGTTACTGGCAAAGAAGGACATGGTCGTCCGGCGTTGGAGTTTGATCATACCTCAGAAAAGTTGAGGTCGATATAATCGGATGAGGTGGCTGAGGGTGAGCTCGATCCCGGCCTTTTAGACAAAGAACCCCATCATTATAACAATCCGCCAAAAGGACGGATAAATCTAGCCCAAGGTGACTTGATATATTCGACAGAATTCAAGCACGAGTGGATCGAGGGGACCCAATGTAAAGGGGTATGTGTATACACTGATGAACCCCTCTACATAGGTTGTGATGTCCTCCTCACGAGAAGGTATTTGCAACAGGAACTTATCCTCCCATCTACACTCTCTTTTCACAGCATCGAGGTACTTTTTCGTAATTGAGCTTATGTACCTCGAGGCATGCTCATGATAGCCGGGGACGTCGGGTGGATTCTCGACCGAAAGTCCTTTTTTAAAGAAAAGTTGTTCAGCACGATCTCATGAAGCATCAGCGGTTTTCCACCGGCCGGATGAGGAGTAGAAGTGGAGGTTCCTTCTTTCTAAGGAACGGACTTGGAAGTTCTTGCCATCGGTTCTTTGGAAGAAGAAGGAAGAAATGAATAAATCGGGGAGGTTTTCGAGCTAATACGGCGGAGGAACCGGTGGTGAAAGGGAAACTTAGAGAGGAAAATAGGTGTTGCAAAGTGGAAAATTTCTTAATGAGAATAGAAAACGAGTATATATAGAGAAAGGCGGTGACTGATCATTAATACCAAGAAATTGTAACGATCCGTCCAGTTGTTTTGAGAATTAAAGTCATGTTCGGTGGCTTAAGGTGTCTAGCAACTCCGTATTATGTGTTATGAAGTGCGTGCGTAGCCGATTTCGGACTTCGGATGATTCGGGATTGAAGTGGAAGAAGGATTCGTGTTTTAGAAGCTTAAGCGGTAAGAGTTGACCGGAATTTAACTTTTGTAAACGACTCCGGAATGGGGTTTTGATGATTTCAACAGCTATGTATGGTGATTTTGGACTTAGGTGCGCGTCCGGATTTGGATTTGGAGGTCCGTAGGTATTTTGAAGCATTTCGACAAAAGTTGGAAAAGTTGAAGTTTGGAAGGTTGAGAGGTTTGACCAAGAGTTGACTTTAGTGATATCGGGGTCAGTATGCGATTCCGGAAGCTGGAACAAATCCATTATGTCATTTGGGACTTGCCTACAAAATTTGACGTCATTCCGGGTTGATTTGATATGGTTCGGTGCGAGTTTTAGAAGTTGGAAGATTTGAAAGTTCATAAGATCGATTCATGGTGAGATTCGTAGTTTCGATGTTGTTTGATTTTATTTGAGACCTCGAGCGAGTCAGTGTTAGGTTATGGAACTTGTTGGTGTGTTTAGACGGGGTCCTGGGGGCCTCGGGTTGTGTTTCAGATTGACTAAGGGTCATTTCCTTCTATGTTTGGGTTGTTGAACTGCCGGTGTCTGGTTTCCTTGATCGCGTTCGCGTCCGTGTATCCGCGTCAATGTAGTGTAATTTTTTAGGATGAATTATTTGTCCTTCACGTTTGCATGCTTCCATCCGCGATCGCGCAAGTCTGCCTTTCCCTTCTTCGCGTTAGTTGCTGCCTCTTAACGTTCGCATAGTAGAAACTAGGAGCTAGGCGCTGGTGACCATTTCCTCTTCGTGTTCGCATAGATCAGTTTGTGATCGCGGACTTGTGCCTTTTTGTTCTTCACGTTCGCGTCCGCATAGTGCTTTTCCTTGAGGCAGTGTCAATTCACCTTAGATGATCACATTCCTCTGTGCACAATCGTGTGGTGCTAGCTCTGGGAAGTTGAATATTTCTTCTTCTCGATCGCATTTGAATTTCCGGGATCGCGATGCTTGTTACCTGGGCAGAATATTAAAGTACTCTATTCCGAGGGTTAGCTATTTTTAATATTTTTGGAGTTCTAGAGCTCGGTTTTGAGCGATTCTTTGTGGGTTTTTCAAGCAAATCAATTGAGTAAGTGTTCTTCACCTAGAATTTATTATATCCATGATTCTATATTTTTTATCATTAAATTAGTGTTTTGAGTTGAGAAAAAGTGGGGATTTTTGAAGAAAACTTTCAAAGCATAAAATGATGATTTGAGAGACGAGTTGGTATCGGAATTTGATAATTTTAGTATGGTTGAACTCGTATCGGAATGGGTGTTCGGGTTTAGTAAAATTTGTCGGGTTCCGAGGTGCGGACTCGGGGGTATACTCTTTGGTTGATTTTTAGTTTTTGATAAAGATTGAGGCTTTATGATCCGGAATAGTTTCTTATGAGTTTTATTATGCTTTGAAGTTATTTTGGCTAGATTTGATCCGTCCGGAGGTCATTTCAATCGAGAAGGTCGTTTTAGGGTGTCGGTCTATCTTCTTTGAAGTAAGTATCTTGCCTAACCTTGTGTGGAGGAACTACCCCTTAGGATTTGAATCTTTTATGCTAATTGTATTGTGTAAAGTCCGAGTGCGTGAGGTGACGAGTACATGCGCGGGCTTATTTGTGGAAAATTGACCTTTTAGGGCTCGTAGGTTCTTATGTTCATTAGATATGAAGTTATTTTATTATGTTAAGTTTTTTCCATTTACTAGGTTCACCTCTATGTGTATTATTCGGAACTAATTTCTTCATGCTCCACTCTTATTACCTATTTGACTCTTACGTGCCTTAACTGAAGCTGTTTCCTTTTTGATTACCATGCTATCCTTTCCTAACTATTTATTTTTAGTTGAAATTATTATTATCTCTTCTGTAATTGTTTATCCTTAATTGAGGCCATGATTATCCTTTTCTTTGCTTATCCTTAATTGTAATTGTTGTGCCTTTTTTGTGAGTGCTAAATCCTAAATGAAGTTAGTTATCCTTTATCATAGTTGTCTTATCCTTATTCGGAATTATTGACTTGTGATATCTCCATTGTTGTTGAATTTCACTTATGTCGAGGTCATTGCTACACGATATCTCTTCCTTGTTGAGCTATTGCTAGGTGGTATTGATGTTTTGCTTAAAGTATATGTATTTGTGTGTATACTGCCTCATATTTTACTTTTGTTTCATGGATTTAGGATGTGAAATGTGTTGATTTATATTAATTTGAGGTGTTTGTATGTGTAGGAATGATCCGGGAGCAATCGAGGCCGAAATGTACAAAATTAGAGCCAAAACGAACGAAAACAAGAAAGTTGGGCAGTGTAGCGCCACAGGCAGTGCCCTGAGCTACCTATTGTGCCAGAAATAGTAAACTCTAAATGACCAACACCATAGAGGGCGCTTGGCGCTGAGCAGGGCGCCGGTGGCGTGAATCCTGACCAAATTCACCCGGGACACGGTTATTTCGGCCCTAGACCTACCCAACACGTATAAAAGCAAGACTGAACTTATTTGTGAAGGGGAGACGCCACTTTTGAGGGAGGATACACACGAGAAATATTAAAAACAAAGAGATCTTAGTTTTCTTCGTCTTTTCTTAGTATCTTGAATTATTCAACACTTATGAAATTGTTTGCTATTATCATGAGTGGCTAGAAACTCATTGTTCTGGGGTTGCGGTTTAGCCATGAATATTGTTGTTTAACGTTAGCTTAACCTTGATTAAAATTCACTAATATATGGTTATTTTTTCAATTCTGTGATTAATTGCTTAATTGTCTGGCCAACAGTTAGGTTCTATTTACTATCTATGAAATGCTTGGGAAAGCTATGTATAGATTAGAGATTAATTGACAAGAGCGTGATCTTAACTCTTAGGGGCGGATTTGTGGTTAGGATAGGAATATACCTAGTCACCGTGCTAAATTAAATATCATAATATTAATGTGTTCTTAATAGATTGATTTCATATGAATATAGGCGTTAATCTATTTTGAATAGGCGAGTAGTACTTCGGGAGAAGGTTATGAGAGCAATTATCGATTAATTAGCAACCACGAGTGAATTGTATGAAAGGGAGAGTTAAATAGAACACAATATGAATGGTGAATCGATCACAACCCTGGAATATTTGTCTCTACTGAATACACAAAAATTAATTTGCTACTAGATAATTTAGTTATTACTTAGAATTATAGTTTAGTATAATCACATTCTTGAACTTGATTTCGGCTTGACTGAATAACAATTTTGGTAAATTTAGTGGGTAGTTGATACAAGTCTCTGTGGCTTAGACACTCGACTTATCATTTTATTACTTGTACGATCACGTATACTTGTGTGTACGGTTGGGAGCAACAAGTTTTTGGCGCCGTTGTCGGGGACTTGAATATTGTCTACTTTCTAGTTTTTTTTTTAATTGTTTATCTCGTTTAGTCTAACGTTACTTGATTGTTTCTGTACTCTCAGGAACTTTGATTGAATGCGTAGGGTCAGAAGCCAGGACAGACTCAACGTATTTGACCCCGAACCTGAGAGAACATTTCATAGGAGGTTGAGGGAAGCAAATGATACAAATAATCTTCAGGCACTCGTTCAATTTCCCGTGAACACGGCAAGGGAAAAACACATAGATGTTTAGGAGGTGGTGATGCCCAACATTGCTAATGTCACCTCCAGCATCATGAATCCAGAATCACTGGGCACTTTGAGTTGAAACAGAGCATGATCCAGTTACTTCATGCGAATGGGAAGTTTATGGGTCTTCCACACGAGGATCCACAACAACATATACTGAACTTCTTTGAAATTAGTGATACTTATATCACTAACGGGATCACTCCAGACTATGTGAGGCTCACACTTTTTCCATTCTCTCTATTGGGCGAATAAAAGCGATGGTTGAAGATAGAACCAACTAATTCTATTACATCATGGAATGATTTGGCAAGGAAGTTTCTGTCAATGTTCTTCCCTTCAGGAAAAACTGCAAAGATCAGAAGTGAGATAGTTACCTTCAAACAGAAAGCGGGAGAGTCTTTATACTCAGCTTGGGAGAGGTTTAAGGGGTTGCTCAGAGATTGTCCTCATCATAATCAAACAAACGAAGTATTATCTTACACTTTCATAGAAGGGCTACATCCTGAACCAAAAATTGTGGTAGATGCTGCAGCTGGAGGTCAAGTGTTGGAGAAAAGCTTTGATGAGATATATGCATTATTTAACAAATTCTCCAAAAGCAATCCGAATTGGCAAGGAGAATTGGGTAAACACACTGCAAAAATCTACAGGGGTTCTTGAGTTAGATGTCGTCTCGGCATTATCAGCGCAGAGATCCACATTGACCAACCAAGTTAATCAGATGACCTTGGTTATTAACAAGAAACAAGTCCGGTCAGTGCAACAAGTTCAAATATTTTGTGAAGTCTATGGAGAAGGTCACATGAGCAACAGCAAATCCAAAGTCAGTATATTTTGTGGGTAATGCAAATCAAGGCCAGACAAATCAGTATGGGGACACTTACAATCCCCACTAGAGGAACCACCCAAACTTCTCTTGGGGTGGAAACCAAGGTGCTCAGAATCAATACGGACCACAAGCACCTCAACAACAATATAGACCACCTCAGGCTGAACAACAAACGAGTCCAACAAGTCACCTTGAGGAAATTATGAAGAAATTGATGGCTGATCAGCAAGTCCTCACTCAGAAATTGATATCTGATCAGCAAGCCCAAGCCGCAACAATGAGAAATTTGGAGAGCCAAGTGGGACAACCTGCCAGTGCCCAAAATACCAGACCCGTTGGAGCTCTTCCTAGTGATACTGAGCCTAATCCTAAAGCTCAATTCAATGCGGTTACTTTGAGAAATGGAACAGTATTCGAAGAAGTTCCAAAGAAAAAGAAGTATACAGATCGTCCTGAAGGAGAATTAGCTCCCAAGCAAATTGAGGAGAATGAGAAAGAGAAAAAGGGATCAGAGCCAGTAATTGTGACAAGGCCACCACCTCCGTTTCCACAAATACTGCATAAGAAAAAAGATGATGCTAAGTACAAGAAATTCTGAGATATTTTGAGCCAAGTGCGTGTGAATTTGCCTTTGGCAGAAATTTTGCAAGAAGTGTCTGAGTATGCAAGGTATCTCAGAGATATTGTGGCAAACAAACGAAGACATACGGAGTTTGAAACAGTTGCACTTACTAAAGAGTGCAGTGCCAGAGTTCAGAGTAAACTTTCACCTAAGTTGAAGGATCCTGGGAGTTTCACAATTCCTTTGTCTCTTGGAAAACAAGAAGTTGGTAGAGCCCTATGTGATTTAGGGGCTAGTATAAATTTGATGCCATCCTCTTTGTTCAAGAAACTAGGATAGGGGGTGCTTAGACCTACTACAATCACTTTACAGTTAGCATATAGGTCACTAGTTATGCCAGAATGAATTATTAAGGATGTGTTATTTCGAGTGGGAAAGTTTATTCTTCCTGCTTATTTTATTGTTCTTGATTACGAGGCAGATGAGGAAGTACCCATTATTTGGGGCGACCATTCTTAGCTACTGGTGGAGCGATTATTGATGTGAGGTCAGGGAAGTTAAAGATGAGAGTTGACGATGAGGAAGTCACTTTTAATGTGTACAAGGAACTTAAGCTCCCTAAGCATTATGAGGACTTCTGCATGATTACTATGGTTAAATTGAAGGGGATAGAGCAGAGTCCTTATGTGAATTGTAGTGATCCAGATGGGACAACTGAGTTAGAGGAGGCGGTGTTGCAAGCTGAGTGTGTAAAGATGATTGAGAAAAGAGCCAGAGATGAAAGAGGAGACCTTCTGAGAGTGTGCAAAAAGGCTAGATTTCATGGGAGAAAGAAGAAGAGAAAGCGCCCNAAGAAGAGAGAAGGTAGAGCGTTTTTGCTGCTTGGTCTGGGGTTTGGGTTTTTTTTTTTTTTTTTTTTTTTTTTTGCAGAGTAGGTGAAGTCTGAGTACCCAAAGTTGAAGCTCAAGAGCATGTTTGAGCTTATGTATGGGGTCGTTCCGACTCTAAAGATTGAGCTAGGCCCGAGAGGGTCTCATGCATTATTTTTTACCCTTAATTTAATATTTTTCACTGTGATCATGAATCGAGGACTATGCATAATATAAGTGTGGGGTGGGGAACTACTTTCTGAAGTGTAAATGTATAAACTAATATTTTTTATTAGTTTTTATTTTAGAACTCATAGAATACATAGTCTAGGTTCTCAAAATAAATAAATAAATAAATAAAAAAGCTCGAACTTTTCCCGACGATGGACCTTTTGGATAACTTTCTTGAGGGATAAAGTCTGATTAAAATACCAAAAGGATTTTTTTTTTTAGGATAACTAGGTAGTATCCCTTGGTTTTTCTTTGGGCACTGGTTCTTTTCCATGGGTGTAGCTCGAACCGGTACTTTTCTTTTTTTTCTTAGGAGTAGTTAGAAAGAAACTGAGGGGCTTTGAAATACTCATTAACTTGTTTGGTGCTGGCACATTAGGCTATGATATACATTCTGTTTTCCCGTGTATTTGGTTTGAATTGTGAAGCCTAAGTAATGTAAAGTAAAGTAAATAGACTATTTTTGTGAAACTTTAGCTCAGTTGTTTGACTTGTATGCCACATAGTGCAATATTGCTTAATTTTCTCAATTATGTGTGCTTGCTTGACTTGAGAGTTGAACAAAACCGTCGTGATTGAGTCATGTGAAATGTGTGTGTGAGGATTTTTGATTTTTTGTGCTATCCTGTGTAGTCTAGAACTTCCTCCATGTGTTAATCGAAGCGAAATTGTAAGTTGTGCTAATCTAGGAGGTGACGTAGGCATTTTCTTGCTTGATCATGGATGTGCTTGTCACATAAAAATAAAATTTTCCGTTGCTTTCCCCTTTGAGCCTATAGACCTTTTCTTTGGCACCAAGATTACAAGTCGTACCCTTATTTTGTTCTTAATTTGAGAGTGTTGAACCTTTGCCTCCCAAGGCACTTAGTCACTAAAAGAAGTAAGTTGAAATATTAGGGAGTAGCTTTTGAGAGGAACCATGGAAGGGCCCGTTGGTGCACTAAAGTTGAATTCAAAAGTCACTAGCCGATGAACCTTACTGTATGGAGTGTGTGTAGAAACAAAAAGAGAAAAAGAAAAGAAAAATGATAGTTACAGTATGTAGAAAAGAACACACCTCCAATTCTTATTAAATTGTGCTAGTGGGAATATAGAAGTGCTTAAGTGAAAGAAGAGGGATATGTTGTATATGGTTTGTGGCAAGTGAATTGGTTGAGAAGAATATGTGTTTGAATTGTGAGTATAGTGTATTAAAGTTCTTAAGAGGGTTAATCACTATTCCTAAATGTATCATACCCGTCCTTTGGCCTACATTACAACCTTAAAGTACTAATTGATCCTAGATTTTGCTAGCTTAGATTAGTAGAGATGTACACTACGGACAAGCTTATGGTACGACCACGGGATGCATAGGAATTCTTTGTGAGAGTGAGCAAAATTTTTCAATTGTGTGATGTCCTTAAATTATATTCAAAAGAATATTTGAATGTGTGGACTAGTCTATATTCACTCTTTTGTTTGTTGGTAAGGGCACATGATCTCATGAATGATTGGTAATGTTGTAAACTTTCTTGGTGGGTAAGTGCGTGAGTTGAGAGTGCTTAGTGGTTACAAGTTGAATCTTGAGGTCGGGTGGTTGCAATAGGTTGTTGGAGTGATTGAATTGAATTGTTATACTTGGGCATGTTTAAAAAAGGGAAGAATGTGAATTTTTGTATGTTCATGCTTGATTTCCGGTATCGATCATAGTCAAGGGTAAAGTGTGTGGTTAAAAGTTGAAGTGCTCCTCTAGATTTGAGACTTGTCCGTAGTTGGGAGTTATTTGATAGTACTATGGCTCGAGGACGAGCAAGAGTCTAAGTGTGGGGTGTTGATGTTTTGCTTAAAATATATGTATTTGTGTGTATATCGTCTAATATTTTACTTTTGTTTTGTGGATTTAGGATGTGAAATGTGTTGATTTATATTAATTTGAGGTGTTTTTATGCGTAGGAATGATCAGGGAGCAATCGGGAGGCGAAATGTACAAAATTAGAGCCAAAACGGACGAAAATAGGAAAGTTGGGCAATGTAGCGCCACAGGCAGCGCCCTGAGCTACTTGTGGCGCCAGAAATAGTACACTCTAAATGACCAGCGCCATAAAGGGCGCCTGGCACTGAGCAGGGCGCTGGTGGCGTGAATCCTGTCCAAATTCGCCCGAGACACGGTTATTTCGGCCCTAGACCTACCCAACACGTATAGAAGCAAGAGTAAACTTATTTGTGAAGGGGAGACGCCACTTTTGAGGGAGGATACACACGAGAAACATTCGAAAGTGAAGAGATCTCAGTTTTCTTCGTCCTTTCTTAGTATTTTCAATTTTTCAACACTTTTGAAATTGATTGTTATTACCATGAGTGGCTAAAACCCATTGTTCTGGGGTTGTGGTTTAGCCATGAATATTGTTGTTTAACGTTAGCTTAACCTTGATTACAATTCACTAATATATGGTTGTTTCTTCAATTCTGTGATTAATTGCTTAATTGTCTGGCCAACAGTTAGGTTCGATATACTATCTATG
Organism: Nicotiana knightiana; assembly: GCA_005239525.1. Taxonomy (NCBI): domain Eukaryota; kingdom Viridiplantae; phylum Streptophyta; class Magnoliopsida; order Solanales; family Solanaceae; genus Nicotiana; species Nicotiana knightiana. The sequence goes on along the minus strand of ML374211.1, from coordinate 32,290 downwards.
TTATGCTTAGGAAAGTCGTGTATAGATTAGAGACAAATTGACGAGAGGGCAATCTTAACTCTTAAGGGGAGAGGACTTGTGGTTAGGATATGAATATACCTAGTCACTGTGCTTAATTAAATATTGTTATCTTAATGTGTTCTTAATAGATTGATTTCATATGAATATAGGCGTTAATCTATTTTGAATAGGCGAGTAGTACTTCGGGAGAAGAATATGAGAGCAATTATCAATTAATTAGAAACCATGAGTGAATTATATGAAAGGGAGAGTTAACTAAAACACAATATGAATGGTGAATCGATCACAACCTTGGAATATTTGTCTCTACTGAATACACAAAAATCAGTTTGCTACTAGATAATTTAGTTATTACTTAGAATTATAGTTTAGTATAATCACATTCTTGAACTTGATTTTGGCTTGACTGAATAACAATTTTGGTAAATTTAGTGGGTAGTTGATACAAGTGTCTATGGGTTCGACACTCGACTTATCATTTTATTACTTGTACGACCACGTATAAGTCGAGTGTCTTTCCTTCTATTGTGTCTTTCCTTATGAGTTCGCTTCTTCCGTTTCTTTGAGTTCTAGAATTTCTGAGTTGATTTATTTGTAGTACTCTTGTTTTATTGTCATTGTTGTTGTTTTACTTTTTGTTGTGGTGCACGAGATTTCTGGTGTGTGGTTTTTATACTGATGCATGAGGTTTCTACCGTGCGGTTATTATTGAGATGCACGAGGTTTCTGTCGTGCGGATGTTACGGTGTTGAACGAGGTTTCTTCTGTGCTATTGTTACTGTTGATATTTGCATATGTGGCTTGACAAGGCGGGCTAGATATGTGGGTTGCGCATGTGGTGAGACAATGGGAACATTATTATGCACGTGTGGCGAGACAAGACAGGCATTTACTTTATTATTGCGCACGTGGCGAGAAAAGGTGGGATATGTCATGGATTGATTGTGATGACTTGTGATGGCCTGAGGCATTATTATTGTTGTTATTTGTGTAGTGGTGTGCCTACTCTGTGTGAGTTATACCGTGTTCATTTCGTGGTGATCGTTCTTATGTGTCATTCATTGTTTCTATTCTTATTAGTTGGCCTGAACTGTGATAGAATATTGGCACAAGCATACACGTAGTTAAACACCCGTAACGATTCAAGAAAAATTGATGCTGATCATATTGATCATTTCTACACACCCTTGTCTGGTTCTATTGGCATGTGCGTCGTCTGTGCGGTTATTGGTTGTAATGAAGGCATAAGATGCCAAGTGTTTAGGGTTCACAAATTGGAACCCCTGAAATATGAATATTTTGAGGTTCGGTAACTCGTGGAGATTATTGGATAAAACTTGATGTGAAGGTGGTTATTTTCATCTAGTTTCTACCTGCCCTTCTTTTAATTGTATTCAACGGGTTTAAACTGTGTTCAACTTACTTTTCTGTGCTACTTCTTGAGGTGTTCTACTATTAGTGGTAGTTTCTATTTCTTATGGTAAGTACATCATTATTGTCATTATGCGTAGTATTGTTGTACTCTGTCAGTTCTCCACTTATACTTGCTCAGGTTATTTAGTCCAATAGGTGTCTTGACTGTTCCTCGTCACTACTCCACCGAGGTTAGTCTTGATACTTGCTAGGTACCGCTGAAGGTGTACGCATACTACACTTCTGCACATTTTTGTGCAGATCCAGGTATTTCAGAGTCAATTGGTCGTTAGCTAGTTGTACGGATTTCGCTATGGAGACTCGAGGTAAACATGTTGCTGCATTCGCAGGCTTCGGAGTCACCTTCTGATGTTGTGTTTATACTGTTTGTCCTTATTTCAAAACAGTTATATTTGTAGACCTTCTAGTAACTCAGTAGAGATTATGACTTGTACTACCGGTTTTGGGGATTGTAAAAATCTTAGAGATTTCCATTCCTTATTGTCAGATATTGGTTAAATATTGTTATTATTTCAATGAATGTTAGGCTTACCTAGTCCCTAAGACTAGGTGCCATCACGACCTCTTACGGATGGAGATTTGGGTCGGGACAGAAATTTTGTCGGACCATAAAAAATGACCTAATTAACAATAACCACTACCTCGCCATGATCGTTATTCGTCTTTTGGCGTTTTCGAGCCATAAAACTGGAATTCCGCTTGATTCCCTGATTTTCCTTTACTATGGCCAATGCTTTCTGCATGGGCCTGGGTAGTTGGACCTGGATCACCTAAAATTTTGACGAACCGTAAAAAATGACCTAAGAAACAATAGTCAGCGCCTCACATGACTGTTACTCATTTTGGCGCATTAGGGCCATAAAACTGGAATTCTGCAGTATTTCCATATTACCGTGTGTTATCTCCCACGCCTTCTGCATGGGCCCGTGCCACATGACCCAGATCGCCTAAATTTTTTTTGGACCATATAAAATGACCAAAGGAACAATACTCACCGCATTGCTATGACCGTTGCTCCTTTTTTGGTGTTTTAGGGCAATAAAATTGAAATTTTGCCCAATTCCCAAATTTTCGTACGCTATAGCCCACGACTTCTGCATGGACCCGGGCCACCATACCCGGATCGCCTAAAATTCTGTTGGACCATTAAAAATGACCTAAGGAACAACAGTCTCCACCTCGCCATGACCGTTACTCGTTTTGGCATTTTGGGGCCATAAAACTAGAATTCCGTCTGATTCCCATATTTTCATGTGTTATAGCCCATGGCTTCTGCATAGGCCCTGACCAGCAGACCCGGATCGCGTAAAATTTTTCCGTACCATAAAAAATGACCTAAGGAATAATAGTCACCGCCACTCCATGACTGTTCCTCATTTTTGGCATTTTAGGGCCTAGAATTCCGCACGATTCCTAGGTTTATATATGCTATAGCCTTCTGCATGGGCCCGGATCACCAGATCCGGATCGACTAAAAATTTTTCAGACCCTAAAAAATTACCTAAGACACAATAGTCACCTCCTCGCCATGACCGTTCCTCGTTTTTCGACGTTTTAAGGCCATAAAACTGGAACTCTCCCGATTTGTGTGTTATAGCCCAGGCCTTCTACATAGGCCCGCTACCAGAATCGCATCGCCTAAAAATTTTCCAGACCATTAAAAACAGCTGAAGGAACAATAGCCACCGTTTCTCCATGATCGATCCTCATTTTTGGCGTGTTTGAGCTATAAAATTTGAATTTTGCCGATTCTCAGATTTCGAGTGCTATTGCCCACGCCTTTTTCATGGGCACGCGCAACCGGAATTGGATCCTCACAAATTTTTCCAAACCATCAAAAATAACTTAAGGGAAAATAGTTGCCGTCTCACTATGACCGTTACTCATTTTTTGGCGTTTTAGGGCCATAAAATTGGAATTCTGCTTGATTCCGAGATTTTTATGTGATATTGCCCATGCCTTCTGCATGGGAATGGGCCACCGAACCCGAATCGCCTCATATTTTTTCATACCATCAAAAAACATCCTAAGGAACAATAGTCATTGCATTTCCATGACCGTTCCTCTGTTTTTGGCATTTTAGGGCCGTAAAACAGGAATTCTGCCGATTGTCATATTTTCGTGTGCAATTGCACACGCTTTTTGCATGGGCCAGGGCCACCGAATCCGGATCGCCTAAAATTTTGCTTGACCATCAAAAACAACCGAAATAACAATAGTCACAGCCTCGCCATGACCGTTATTCGTTTTTTTTGTGTTTTACGGCATCAAAACTAGAATTCTACAGATTCTCAAATTTTCGTGTGGTATATCCCACACTTTCTGCATGGGCTCAGGACACCGGACCCGAATAGCCTAAAATTTTTCCGAACCATGAAAAACCAACTAAGGAACAATAGTCACCACCTCACCATGACTGTTACTCTTTTTTTGGCATTTTAGGGCCATAAAACTAGAATTTTGCTCGATTATTAGATTTTCTTGTGCAATAGCCCACTCTTTCTGCATGTGCCCCGAACCAACAGGCTCGAATCGCCAAAAAAATTTTGGACCATAAAAAATGACCTAAGGAACAATAGTCACCGCCTCGCCATGAACGTTCCTCATTTTTAGGCGCTTTAGGACCATAAAATTGATTCTGCCCAATTCCAAGATATTCGTGTGCTATAGCGCACGCCTTCTGCATGGTCCCCGGATATCATACCCGGATCGCCTAAAAAAAAAATTGCACCACCTAAAAGAACCTAAGAAAAAAATAGCCACTGCCTCGACATGACCGTTATTCGTTTTTTGACATTTTAGGGCAAGAAAACTAGAATTCCGCCCGATTCTTATATTTTTGTATGATATAACGTCTTCTGCATGTGCCCAAGCCAAAGGACCCGTATCACCAAAAAAATTTCAAGAACGTCAAAAACGACATAAGGAACAATAGTTACTGCCTCTCCATGACCATTACTCTTTTTTTGTTATTTTTGGGCCATAAAACTGGAATTCCGCCAGATTTCAAGATTTTCGTGTGCTATAGCCCACGCCTTAAGCATGGGCCCGCGCCACATGACTCGGATCGCCTAAAAATTTTCTGGACCATCAAAAATGACCTAAGGAACAATATTTACCTCCTTGCCATGATCATTGCTCGTTTTTTGGCGTTTTATGGTCATAAACCTGGAATTCTGCCCGATTCCTAGATTTTCGTTTGCTATAGCCCACGCCTTCTGCATGGACCTGGGCCACCATACCTTGATCGCCTAAAAATTTGTCGGACCATAAAAAATGACCTAACGAACAATAGTCACTGCCTCGCCATGACCGTTCCTCATTTTTTGGCGTTTTAAGGCCATAAAATTGGAATTCTGCCTGATTTCCAGATTTTCATGTGCTATAACCCATGCCTTCTACATGGTCGTGGTCCAATGGATCCGGATCTCCTAAAATTTTATCGAACCATCAAAAATGACCTAAGGAACAATAGTCCCCGCCTTGACATGACCGTTGCTCCTTTTTTGGCGTTTTGGGGCCATAAAACTAGAAATTTGCCTGATTTTTGGCCGACCATACAAAGCAACCAAAGGAACGATATTCACTGCCTCACTATGACCGTTCCTCATTTTTTGGCGTATTAGGACCATAAAACTGGAATTTCGCATGATTCTCAAATTTTTGTGTGCTATAGCATATGCCTTCTGCATGAGCCTGGTCAACCAGGCCCGAATTGCCAAATATTTTGCAGGATAATCACAAACGGTCACTGCCTCGCCATGACCTTTACTCATTTTTTGGCGTTTTAGGGCCATTAAACTAGAATTCTGCCTATTCTCAAAGTTTCATGTGTTATATATAGCCACACCTTCTGGATGGGTCAAGACCACCGGTAGTGAACAATAGTCATCACATCGCCATGAATGTTCCTCTTTTTTTGGTATTTTAGGGCTATAAATTCAAGATGATTTTCAATTTTTCATATGCTAATATCAACGCCATCTTCATGAATTTTGGTGACGGTTTGCGAATCGCCTAAAATTTTATGGGCTGATCAGAAACGACCGAATGATCAATAGTCATCGCTTCGCCATGATTGTTCCTCAATTTTTCACGTTTTAGGGTCATAAAGCAGCAATTGAGGACGATTTTCAATTTTGTATACTAATGTCCATGTCATCTTCATGAAATCAGGAGATAGTCTTTGAATCGCCTAAAATGTTGTAGGCCAACCTGAAATGACCTAATGAACACTAGTCAATGCTTCTCCATGATTGTTCCTCATTTTTTTTGCATTTGAGAGCCATAAATAAGAATTAAGGATGATTTCTAAATTTAAGCACCATCTTAATGAAGTCGGGTGATGGGCTCCGATAGCCTAAGATTTTATAGGCCCATAAAGAACGACCTGATGAACAATAGTCATTGTTTTTCCATTATCGTTCCTTGTGTTTTAGCGTTTTAGGGCCTTAGAATAAGAATTCATAATTATTTCCAATTTTCGGTGTGTTAATGTCCATGCCGCTTTCAAGAATTCGGGCGACAGACTTCGAATTGCTTAAAAGGTTGTGGGCCAATCAGAAATGACCTAATGAACAATAGTCATTCAAGACTATATATTAGCGGCTTTTGTTATATCCATCTTTATCGTAATTTTTTGGAAAAAGACCGTTAACACCTTTATAATAAAGAGAATTTTTTATTTCTAAATATGAAAAATGGGAAACAACACAAAGACAAAAACCAAAAAAAATTAACAATAAAAAGAACATAGACAGTAAAACCTATCATTGCCCTCAGTCTTCTTGTACATCTTTAGTTTTGCTAATGCTAATCAGTTTCATTCCTTTGTTGTTAACGATCAATATTGTGAAAATATTAAGTGTTAAGATAATCTCATATTAGCAGGGCTGAGACACAAGTCGACCTACGAATTCGACTGAACTCAATAGCTTTTGTTCCAACAGTATATGTGGTGTTTAAAATTCATCAAATATGTACAAATTGGTGATACCCAATTTTACCCTCATATTTTTCCAAATAGTATATATATATATATATATATATATATATATATTCAAAATGTCATTTTTCATCATTATTTAATTTACAAGAATTATACATGTATTTTTCATAATTGTTTTTCGCAATTGTTAGAGCTTTAAAATCAATTTCTTGCATTTAAATTACTTAAATATTTATTAATTATCCCTTTAATTAATTTGTGGTGACCTAATCATCTAAATTTGTTATTTTACACCCACATACATGTTTTAAATAATTTTTACATCATGTCATATAATTACATTAGTATTTTTAGCTATTTACGTAAATTTGCAATAATAGCCTATATTCATGTATAATTATGTCTTCTTTACATTATTTGTGCCAAAATAGAATTTTTATGTCTTTATAATGTTAAGTTATTATTTTCAATCAATTTAGTGCATAAAATATTTTATTATTTATTATTAATTATTTTATTTAAACGAGTTTGTATTTAATGTATAGCCCAAAATTATACCAATTTTTACCACATTAGTGGCCCAAAACTACCCAAACCTTAGCCTAATCCGCCCCTTCCCAAACCAGACGACCCGCTCTCTTAACCCGCCCCATCTCCTTTCAATCCTGGCCGTTGATCTCAGATGATCAATGGCCCATAATAAAACCCTACTCCCTCTTGTATCCCAAATCCAAACCCGAAAGACCCGTTTCCCTGCCCAGTCGCCTCATTATTCTCTCATCTCTCCACCCGTCTCTGGTAAACCCTAGCCGCCAGATCCCCAATCTTCTCTGATTCCAACCCAAACACGAAATCAATCCATGATTTAATTACCTATTTTGTGATACTCTGTTATTATACCCGTGTATATGGTGTTACTTAGTTCTTGCCCTATTTTTGGAAAGAACTACTTCTCAAGAACGGGACCGATTTACCTTGATTTTGGAAGATCTGGATGATCTCTCGTCTATATACACGCTACAATGAAGGATTCTTGCATTATTGGTTCGATTCAAGGTCGTTGGACCCAACTAGGGTTTGAGATTTTCCCTTTTTCCTTACTCATTTTTTGTTGCATGTGATATTCTTTCCTTTCTTATGTTTGACTGATGAATTTTTCTTGTTTGTTCGTTTAAATCTGCTACTATATAAACCCCTCCCCAATTTCCCCTCTAGTAGGGAACTTTCACTGCTATTGCACTCACTATATTTTCCCTCACTCGCTCACTTCCTATGAAACACTTGGGTTTTTGGCCGGTGAAAGCCAAGGCCAGAATATTATCAACCTTCTCTGGTGAAAGCACTGCTCGAAGCCCTTTCGAGGCTCTTGTGAACTCTGAAGCATCAGGGATATTGGGTTCTTGCTACCAGTATTCTAAACTCCTTATTATTTTGCTCGTTTAGTTTCGCTACTGGTTAGTGTCCTTAACTCTTGCAATGTTAACTATTTTCCTTCTGTTTATCTATATGTGTTCTATGTGTTAGTGGTGTTTAAATTCTGTAAGCATGATTCAGTTTCCTCGTTATTTATGAGTCTCTGATATTGTACTGTCGCGATATTGTTCTATAATCCCCATGCAATTCCATGTTCTTTATTAGTTGAATTCATTAGGTTTCAGCACACATGAGATGTATTCGTTATTAGAATGGATTCCAGTTTTTCTTCGTTTGTTTTAGACTAATGTGTGTCCTCTGCTATATCCTGCACTTTTATGTTGGCATTCTAGACATTGTGAAGTCCTTTGTCCAATAAGATAGACCTCTGAGGCTATGTTGATTAACTGAAACATGTTTCCATTCCAGCTCTATTGCATGTTTGGTTTAGGATGAATTCTAGGATGAAATTGCTATGTTAGTTTTTCCTGCTATCTAGGCAATTGGGTGCAAATAGTTGTGCTTGCTTGTCTCATTCTCTGTTAAGTGCTTCATGATATCATGAGTTAGGACATTGCTGAGATTTATAGTAGGCCATTACTATTAGTGTTGCCATGCTGCATGTGATCACTTTCATATGGAACTGCATATCTCTCTAACAATAACTGCTTCAAATAAGACTCACTTGTTTAAAATTTATCTTTGACCCATGCTGGCTAATGTCTTGATTGTTGGGAATTAGTATGTGTGTGTTTGTCATGCAAACCAGACTTCCTCAATATTCTTCTTAATGAGTTCAGCATACTACACCCTTTTCTCTATCGAATAATTACTCGATCATGAACCTACGTTATTACTTTTCTATTTCATACTCACCCTATTAAATAGCTCTACTGATTTTCCTAGTTTTCATGTTCAAACCACCTTTGTTTCTAAAATGCAAGCTCTAATATGCCTTATGTGAGTCCTGTCAATATGTTTATGATTCTATAACTATGTCCTAGAACCACTATTAGTAGGTTTTGGAGCTGTTTACTTGGTTGTCACGCGTAGTTTGTTAATTTGTGTGGTTAAGTTGTTCATCTGCTATTGTTGGGTAAGAAGTCCTTCCCTTTGGGACTAGTGTGGATTCTTGTGTGAGTTTAAGTTGAGAAATTGACGTACTCTGAGGTTAAGGGTGTATTTGGTCTGGGTTTGTTGCACGTATGAAGAAAGAACCTGTTGAAGGCCTAGGCTTTATTGGGTTATTGTCTTTTGGGCCTGCTATGTACTGGGCATGTAATCTTTTAATATGTAAATTTCGCACTTGTATTCACTAATTTTAGGTTTGTAATAATTTTTTTTTAAAACTGAACAGATGGGGAAATTAGTAAAAGGGGTAGGGTATTCTAATTCTCACACAAATGGGTAGAAAGCATGCCTATAGGACCTATGTGTTATACTTGTTGTTTTGCTTAGCATGTTTTTGTACACCGATAGACATCATGCATATAGAAAATCACACACTACACTCAACTTGTCGAATACATTTATACTATCCAATGTATGTTAGTTTAAGAAAATGTTGTACCTGCTTCCATGTCTACTATTGTGTGCTATTGGACATCATGTCTACAAAAATCGACATTTGTAATTACTTGGTAGACAGCATGCCTATAGGATATAATAATACATGCCTTTGCTAATGCTCATCTAGATACCATGACTATAGGATTTTAACTAACTAATTAGTTTCTTCTGTTACTTTCATTATACTGCCCTACCTATATGACATGCCTATAGGGGATAAAGTATTATAAAATCAAGTTAGAATACCGATTGTTAAAATCCTTCCTATAGAATACTCTCACTCGCCTAGAAATCCTGTCTATAAAATCAATGTCATTAATCCTGAGTTTTCTAAATAGTTGTACTGCCTCATTGCGCAAATAATTATAGATCATGCCTATAGGGTTTGCAATACCTATAATCTGAAAATTCCTTAGTCTAAAGTCGTAGAAATGCTTGTACAATACTGGAAATCAAACTTATAGAAGTCATGCTTATAGGACTAAACCGCTCTAATGTGGATCAACTCTGAAACTGTATACTGCCTAATATGATTGCGTGCATTCGTTGTTTATGTGTGGAGGATAACTTGGGCCTTTAACTGTCTTTACATGAAGTCTTATTTGTTTTGAATGTAGCCTAGTTTTATCATTTTTGAGCACCCTAAGCAAGTCTAGAACCAACCAAATAGAGATCCAAAGCCTCCTGGACCATAGGCATGAGATGGGTAGTGCACGCGTAGGGTACGATTTAGAATTGAATTAGAGCACTTTTAAGTAAACAATTTTAACATAGTAATTAAGTAGCAGGAGATGATAGTTTGTGCTTGCTGAATAATATGAGCAACCACTATCTTAAGGGAGTTGTGAAGTATTATTTATGTTGCACGGGGTGATCCTTTAGGCTAAAAAACTTACGACCCCCCCTCCCCTCTCTCTTTTCCTTTTATATACTTGTTATTCGTTTAATATGAACTAATATAAGTTATATCGTTATAGTCATTAAGATTTGTACCAATTCTCGTGTGTTAGAATAAAACTCTTCGACTTCTAATCTCTCCTTATTAGTTTGATCACCTAGCCTAATTACATTATCCACGTAGTTAAAAGTTCGGCCAGGGCCCACAGTTGTGGACCTCGGAGAGTGCCTAACACCTTCTCTCTGAGGTACTTTGAGCCCTTACCGATCTTTAGTGACGTAGACTAGACAAACAGAGTTATTTGCAAATAGGTGCCCTAACGCACTTTAAAATCATTAGGTGGCGACTCTTCTATTTTAATACATATCTTCAATTTAAAAGAGTTTTCACACATCGAAGCCCGCTTTCGCAAGAGTAGGTCGCAAATGCGAACCCAACAGTGGTCACAAATGCGAAGCTTGATCTCGCAATGAGGCCTGCAATAAGAACTAAAGCACACCAGCAAATCTTCTAAATCCAATTCACTTTGTAGCCTATCTGAAACACATCCGAGCCATCGGGGCTCTAAACCAAAAGTGCACACTAGTCTAAAAACATCATACGAGCTTGCTCGCGCGATTAAATCGTCAAAATAACACCTAGAACTACGAATTGAACAGCAAATCAAATGAAATTTTCAACAACACTTTGAAATTCCTATTTTCACAATCGGACGTCCGAATCACGTCAAATCAACTCTGTTTTTCATCAAATTTCACAGACAATACATATATATGGTATTGGATCTATACTAGGTTCTGGAACCAAAATACGGAACCGTTATCCAAAAACTCAAAAACTTTGGTCAAACAATTCAATTTCCTTAAGCTTTCAACTTTCAAATTTCGACATAGTTTGATATCTCGGGCTAGGGACTTCCGATTTTGATTCCGGGCATACGCCTAAGTCTCAAATCACGATACGGACTCACTGAGACTGTCAAAACATGAATCTGGGTCCACTTACCAAAAATATTGGCCGAAGTCAACTCAAATGATGTTTTAGGTAAAATTTATTATTTTTATCAGTTTTTTAACATAAAAGCTTTTCGGAAAGACGCCCGAATTGCGCACGCCAATCGTGAAAGGCTAAAACATCACTTTAAAAGGTTTCGGATCATAGAATTAGGTTTAAATAATAAGATGAACTATCAGGTCATCACATTATCTACCTCTAAAACAACGTCCGTCCTTGAATGGACATAGAAAAGTACCTGAGCTGGTGAATAGGTGGGGATATCTACTCCACATGTCCGACTCGGACTCCCAAGTAGCTGCCTCGACGGGCTGACCTCTGCACTGCACTCGGACTGAAGGATAACTCTTCAATCTCAACAGACGAACCTACCGGGCTAGAATAGCCACTAGCTCCTCTTCATAAGTCAAACCCTTGTCCAACAGGACAGAACTGAAATCTAACACGTGGGATGGATCATCGTGATACTTCTGGAGCATGGAAACATGGAACACTAGATGAACTGTTGATAACCCCGGAGGAAACGCAAGCCTGTAAGCCACCTCTCCAACTCTCTCGAGAATATCAAAAGGTCCGATATACCTATGGCTCAACTTGCCCTTTTTTCAAAACTTCATTACACTCTTCATGGGTGATACCTGGAGCAACACTCTCTCTCTCTGACCATGAATGCAACATCACGAACTCTACGATTGGCATAACTCCTCTGCGTGGACTAAGCTGCGCGAAGTCGATCCTGAATAATCTTGACCTTATCCAAGGCATCATGTACTAGATCTGTACCCAGCAACCGAGCCTCCCCCGGCTCGAACCACCCAACTGGCGGCCGACACCTCCTACCATATAATGCCTCATAGGGAGCCATCTGAATGCTTGACTGGTAGTTGTTGTTGTAGGCGAACTCTGCAAGGGCAAGAATTGATCCCACGATCCTCCAAAATCTATAACACATGCGCGGAGCATATCCTCCAAGATCTGAATAGTGTGCTTAGATTGTCCGTTTGTCTAAGGATAAAATGTTGTGCTTAACTCAACCCGCGTGCCCCAACTCACGGTGTACTGCCCTCCAGAAGTGCAAGGTGAACTGCGTACCTTGATCATAAATGATAGACACAGGCACACCATGAAGACGGACAATCTCACGAATGTAAATCTCTGCCAACCGCTCCGAAGAATAGGTAATTGCCACAGGAATGAAGTGCACTGACTTAGTTAGCCTGTCCATAATGACCCAAATTACATCGAACTTCCTCTGATTCCGTGGGATTCCAAAAATGAAATCCATAGTGATACGCTCCCACTTCCACTCATGAATCTCTATCTGCTGAAGCAAACCACCGGGTCTCTGATGCTCATTCTTCGCTTGCTGACAATTCAGGCTACATAAGCAACTATAACCTTCTTTATCCTCCTCCACTAATAATGCTGCCGCAAATCCTGATACATCTTGGCGGCGCTCGATGAATGGAATACCGGGAACTGTGGGCCTCCTCAAGAATCAACTCACGAAGTCCATCCACATTAGGCACACAAACACAACCCTGCATCCTCAAGACTCCATCATCTCCAAAAGCAACCTGCTAGGCACCACCGTGCCGTCCTTTGTCCCTAAGGACCAACAAATGAGGGTAGTCATACTGTCCAAATCTTATACGCTCAAACAAAGATGACCGAGCGACTGTGCAAGCTAGAATATGACTGGGCTCTGAAATATCCAACCTTACTAACTGGTTGGCCAAAGTTGGAACATCTGATTCTAGCAGCCTCTCACTGACTGTAATGAATGCAAGGCTTCCCATACTCGCTACCTTCCTACTCAATGCGTCGTCCACAATATTAGCCTTCCTGGGATGATATTAGATGGTGATGTCATAGTCTTTCAATAGCTCCAACCACCTCCTCTACCTCAAATTGAGATCCTTTTGCTTGAACAAATACCGAAGGCTCCGATGATCAGTGAATACCTCGCGCGACATGCCATACAGATAGTGCCTCCAAATCTTCAGCGCATGAACAATGGTTGCCAACTCTAAATCATGGATAGGGTAATTCTTCTCATAAACCTTCCACTTCTGCGACGCATATTCAATCACCCTGCCCCCTGCATTAATACTGCACTGAGCCCAATACGGGAAGCATCACAATATACCGTGTAATATCCTGAACCTGTGGGCAACACTCCAACATCGGCATTGTAGTCAAAGTTGTCTTGAGCTTCTGAAAGCTCGTTTCACACTCGTCTGACCATCTGAATGGGGCACCCTTCTGAGTCAACCTGATCAACAGGGCTGCTATAGATGAGAACCTCTCCACAAATCGATGGTAATAGCCTGCCAAACCCAAGAAATTTCTTATCTTCGTGGCTGAAGTGGGTCTAGGTCAGTCCTGGACTGCCTAAATCTTCTTAGGATCTACCTAAATGCCCTCAGCTGATACGACGTACCATAACAAAGCGACTGAATCTAACCAAAACTCGCACTTCAAAAACTTGGCATATAATTGGTTGTCTCTCAGAGTCTGAAGCACAACTCTAAGATGATGCTCATGCTCCTCTCGATTGCGGGAGTAGATCATGATATCCTCAATAAACACAACCACAAAGGAGTCCAAATAAGTCTTGAACACTCGGTTCATCAAATCCATGAATGTTGCTTTGGCATTTGTCAACCCAAAAGACATCACTAGAAACTCATAATGTTCGTACCGAGTCCGAAAAGTTGTCTTAGGGACATAGGATGCCCTAATCCTCAACTGATGGTAGCCAGATCTCAAATAAATCTTCGAAAACACCTTGGTACCCTGAAGCTGATCAAATAAGTAATCAATCCTCGGCAATGGATACTTGTTCTTGATAGTGACCCTGTTCAACTGCCGGTAGTCTATGAACATCCTCATCGATCCATCCTTCTTCTTCACAAACAACACTGGTGCACCCCAGGGCGAGACACTAGGTCTAATGAAGCCCTTATCAAGCAAATCCTGCAATTGTTCCTTCAATTCCTTCAACTTTGGCGGGGCCACACCATATGGCGGAATGGAAATGGGTTGAGTGCCCGGAGCCAAATAAATACATAAATCAATATCCTTGTCGGGTGGCATCCCCGGAAGGTCTGCAGGAAATACCTATGGAAACTCACGAAGAACTAGCATTGAATCCATGGAAGGAACCTCTGCGCTAGAATCACGAACATAAGCCAAATAAGCTAAACACCCCTTCTCGACCATACGCTGAGCCTTCATGTAAGAGATAACCCTGTTGGTAGAATGGCCAGGATTCCCTCGCTACTCTAATCGAGGAAATCCCGACAACGCTAAGGTCACTGGCTTTGCGTGACAGTCCAATATAGCATGATAAGGTGACAGCCAATCCATACCCAGTATATCAAAATCAACCATATGGAGAAGTAGAAGATATACACTAGTCTCAAGACTCCCAATAGTGACCACACAAGAACGATAAACAAGATCTACAACAATAGCATCCCCCAAGTGTGGACACATATACAGGGGCACTCAAAGAATCACGAGGCACAACCACATATGAAGCAAAATAAGATGACACATAAGAGTAAGTAGACCCCGAATCAAATAAAACTGAAGCATCTCTACTGCAAACTGAAATAGTACCTGTAATAACAGCGTCAGATGACTCAGCCTCAACCCTGGCAGGAAAAGCATAACATCGGGGTTGGACCCCACCACTCTGAACTACATCTCTAGGAAGATCCCTTGCTAGCTGGCCTTCACCTCTAGCGGCCTGACCTCCACCTCTAATGGTCGGACCACCACCTCTGGCTGCATGACCCTTAACTCTAGCTGGTTGAGCGGGCGGTGCAACACCTGGTGCTGGGACCATGGCACGAGAACCCTGATGTTGAGAACTGCTCGATGCACGAGGACAAAATATAGCAATGTGCCTTGGATCACCACAAGTATAGCAAGGCCTCGGCTGATGTAACTACTGGCTGTGAAACTGACCCTACCGACCTGAGTAACCACCCTGAAAACTCTGGAGCAGAGGTGCACTGATAGGAGCTGGTGGTGCACTGTTGGCTGGCTGATCAGAATAAGGCATATGAGGGCCGCGACCACCTGGAGCACCGTGGGATTCCTGGAGTACTATATGAAATGGCTTGGGAGGATGGCCTCTACCAAAAGTACCCTTGCCTCTAGATGAGGCACCACTGAACCCATCAGAATGACGAGGTCTCTCGCTGACCCCTGACCTCCCTGAGCAAGAACCACCTCGCTTTGCCTGGCGACATTGGTCGCCTCCTGAAAAGAAATCTCACTACCAGTCTCCTTAGCCATCTGCAATCTAATAGGCTGAGCGAGTCCCTCAATAAACCTCCTCTCTCTCTCTCTCTCTCTCTCTCTCTCTCTCTCTCTCTGTAGGAAGCAGAAGAAGGGCATGACGGGCCAAATCCAGAAAACGGACCTCATATTGAATATTAGTCATACTGCCTTGTGGAAGACGCTCGAACTGACGGTGATGCTCCCCTCTCAAAGTAATAGGGAGAAACTTCTCTAGTAAGAGCTGAGAGAACTGGTCCCAAGTAAGAGCAGGCGACCCCGCTGGTCTGGTCAACAAATAATCTCTGCACCATTTCTTGGCGGAACCAGTCATCTGTAATGCAGCAAAGTCGACCCCATTGGTCTCCTCTATATCCATGTTCCGAAGAACCTCATGACAACTGTCAAGATACTCCTGGGGTTCCTATGAAGATGCACCACTAAAAGCGAACTGGAAAGAGCTTGGTGAACTTGTCCAATCTTCACAAAGCCTCAAAAGACATAGTTGGCCCCTCATCAGCCTGTGCCGCAACAACCGGCTGAACTACTCTGACTGTCTGAACTGCCGGGGTCTGATACTGGGGAGCCATCTGCTCCGGAGTGTGAGTAGCAGGATTCTGGGCTCCTTCTCTAGCCTGAGAGACGGGTGGTGCCATAGGAAATGCGTCAGTCTGGGCCACACTCTCCATAAGGCCCACTAGACGTACCAAAGCATCCTGAAGCACTAGGGTGGCAATGAACCGCTCTGGAACCTGAGCTGGCCCGACAAGAACAGTCTGGGATTGAGCCTCCTCCTCAAACTCTACATAAGGCTCCACTGCTAGGGCTCTGGGTTGTGCCCTGCTCCTACCTCAGCCTCTAGCACGACCTTGGCCTCAGCCCCGGCCCCTCGTAGGAGCTGCAACTGGAGGCTCTGGCTGCTTCTCAGCAGAAGAATTGGTACATGTTCTCGCCATCTGCGAGAAAATAAAAGTAGAAGAGTCCAATCAATATCGAGAAAGAAAAATCGCACGCCAGAGAAGAGTAGAAGGAAAATTGTTCCTAAACTTCATAGCCTCTGGGATATAAGTATACACGTCTCCGTACCGATCCCCCAGACTCTACCAAGATCGCTCGTGAATTGTGAGACCTAGGCAACCTAGTGCTCTGATACCAAGTTGTCACGATCCGAAATTCTCACCGTGGGGGTCGTGATGGCGCCTAACATCTCACTTGCTAGGCAAGTCGACGCTAAAGTATTTATAAATCAATCCTAATACAATTCAGTAATTAATAGCAAATAAACTAATAAGAGTGCGGAATATTATAACAACTTCATCATTCATCACTACCCGGATGTAGTGTCACAATTCTTGAGCAATCTAGAATTTACTACAAGTACAAGTCTGAAAGAAGTACAACTGTTTGAAAGAAAGAAACGGTAAAACAACAAAGATAGACGGGGACTTCAAGGTTTGTGAACGCCGACAGATCTATCTTGAGTGTACGGATAGCGGGTTCAACAGCAAAACTCGCAATCAACCCGAGTTGGTACCAAAATATGCACTGCAGACTGTAGTATCAGTACAACCGACCCCAAGTACTGGTAAATGTCGAGCCTAACCTCGAAAAAGTAGTGACGAAGCTAAGACAAGACACCTACAATCAAACATGTACAGTTTAACAGTGTATATGCAAATACCAGTAAAGAACTAAACAAGTAATATCGGGAGGGGAAACATGTAGAGGGGAAATGTGAGGTAGAGAATTATAGCAGAAAGACAACGTGAACAGTAATACACTATGAACCAATAAAAATCAATAAACATAGTAAAGGAAAAGTGCACGGTATCACCCTTCGTGCTTATACTCTCATCCTCACCATAAATTTAAGCGAAATGGCACGACATCAATCTTCATGCATTAACTCTCATAACATGGAACGGCATCACCCTTCGTGCATTACACTCATGATATGGCACGGCATCACCCTTCATGCATTAACACTCTCAACCTTACATAAAGTCAATAGAAACAGCATGGCATCACCCTTCGTACATTAACACTCTCTCTCACCAAAATAATGAACAATGACAGTAGGGAGATAGAAACAACAAGATCAAATATTACTTCAACATTTTGTTCCACAGTAACAATCTCAATTTGGTTCAACACCAATCAATACCAATATCGGTAAACATGATAATAATGATCAACATTACAAATAACTAGTCTAAGCATGAATAATATGATCAAAGAAAGCCACAATTACAAGAACAAGATCACCTACATGCTATAATATGACAACCACACATAGGTACTCGTCACCTCACCTATATGTGGTACCCAACATCTAAACACGTAACAAATAGACAATTAAGTCTTAATCTCTCAAGCCAAGGTTAACCACGACACTTACCTCGCTCCAACGGCCAACTCAAAGCTCAATCACAGCTTTTCCCTTCAAACAAGCTTTCGAACCAATAGAATCTAGCAAATTAACAACCAAACAATTCAAATAAAGCCTTAGGAACTACCAACGATTGCAAAGAATTCACTTTAGGCCATTTTCGAAAAAGTCAACAAAAATCAACACCGGGCCTGATTGGTCCAAACCCGAAATTCGGACCAAAATCGATTACCCATTCACCTCTGAGTCCGGTTATATAATTGGTTTTGGAATCCGACCTCAATTTGAGGTCTATATCACAAATTTATGAAATCCCTAGTTTCTACCCATCTACCCAAAAAAACCCCAATTCCACCTTGAAAAACCTTAGATTTTAAGTTGTAATCTTAGGAAAATTATTGAAAGAATGAAAGAAATTAGTTTAAGATCACTTACCAATGATTTGGGGAAGAAAAGTTCCTTGGAAAGATCACCCCCGACCAGGTGATCGCAAATGCGAAGAGCACCCCTCCCCAGTTCCTATCGCACTTGCGAGAATTTCTTCGCAAATGCAAACATTGGCCTCCACAGCTACTCTTCGCAAATGCGATGAGTTGGTCGCAAATGCGAACCCAACAGTGGCCGCAAATGCAAAGCTTGATCTCGCAATTGCGACATTAGATACCTGCTACATGAACTGAAGCACACCAGCAAATTTTCTTAGTCAAATTCACTTTGTAGCCTATCAGAAATTCACCCGAGCCCTCGGGGCTCTAAACCAAAAGTGAACACTAGTCTAAAAACATCATACAAACTTACTCGCACGATCAAATCTCCAAAATAACACCTAGAACTACGAATTGAACACCAGCTCGAATGAAATTTTCAAGAACACCTTGAAATTCCTATTTTCACAACCGGACGTCTGAATCATGTTGAATCAACTCCGTTTTCCATCAAATTTCACAGACAAGTCATAAATGCGCCGGAACCACAATACGGACCCGTTATCCAAAAAGTCAAACTTTGGTCAAAGACTTCAATTTCCTTAGCTTTCAACTTTCAATTTCGACATAGTCCGATATCTCAGAATAGGGACTTCCGATTTTGATTCCGGGCATACGTCCAAGTCCCAAATCACGATACAGATCCCCCGGGACCATCAAAATACGAATTCGGGTCCGTTTACCAAAAATGTTGACCGAAGTCAACTCAAATGAAGTTCTTAGGCAAAATTTCTTATCAGTGTTTTAACATAAAAGATTTCTGGAAAAACATCTGGACTGCGCACGCAAATTGAAAGAGCTAAAACATGACTTTTAAAGGTTACGGATCACATAATTAGGTTTAAATCATAAGATGACCGATCGGGTCATCACAATCTTAATTTGTTAAAAGCTCATCCTAACCTTTAACTATTAGAGAAATGATGAATCACTTCACCTTCAGCTCTTAAAGAAATAAAGAGTCACTTGACTCTTGACGCTTTTGAAAGGTAATTCGTTTGCTTATAAATGAGAAGGAAAATCACATGCAGTACTAATCAAATTGTCATGTGACCTTGTGATCCAAGCTTCTATAATAAGCAATTAACAAGTAGTGTAGTTAGTTCATTAATTGAATCATGTGCGAAGTTCAATTACCAATAGAAGTATATAACCAAAAAAGAAAATGCTAATTTAGTACTCCCTTTAATTGATCCACTATAATTGATTTTTGATCTTTTTTCCCAGTGGTCTATAATATTTTAATTTTTTCGTATGTCAAGAAGGAATTAACTTCTTTTTTCAATGCTTCCCTTGGAATAAAGAGTCTCGAAGAATCTATTATATTTTCAATGAACAAATTAAAGAGATAATAAAGATTAATATGATCAATTTTATTAATAATTAATGTCTAAAATGAATTACTTAATATGTATGAAAACAATAAAAAAATTAATTAAAATCCGGAGGAGTTTTAGTTTAGTAATATAAATATGTTTACAATTAATTGACTAGATGATTATGGAGATGACCTAGTTACCACGACACAAGTACATATGATTTCGAACTAAAATTCAGGAAGTTACCATGGTTGCAATAGGCTTTAGAGGAAGAAGAAAAAAGGTTTAATTTAAAGTAATATATTTTTTATTATAAACAATTCAATTAGAACTTTTAATTGTTAATATTATACCCAATACAGTCCTGGCTAACACAAAACTGTTTACAATCATAAAAGAAAAAACCTTATAGTTTCTTTTAATCAAATGGACAATGCTAGTTTGATAGAAAATTTTAATAGCCAAATGCATAGTATAAAAATGCTTTGGATGGGTTCATCTTTAATTCTAACAAAAAAAAAAAAAAAAAAAAAAAAAAATTGGATCTCAATCCTATTATTTAGAGGGTGCTCTCTCCGTTTTCTTTTTGAGTGATTTTTAAGGGTGTGATACACCCCTTAAGAACGTTACTTAATAATATTAATTGAATATGTCATTTTACTAAAAGAATCTTTGATCTATGCATGGGAAAATGTAAAGAAATTTTGAAAGACTTCTTATATAGTTTTTCAACATTTATTAGAAAGTGGAAATTTTAAAAGAAAAAAAATTAATACCTTCGCAATTTCATAAAATATTACTTATTTAGACCAACTTAAAAAGGTTAGAAAAATCACTAAAAGGGAACGGAAGAGTAAAATAAAGAAGCACATTTCCACAATAGAGTACTTTATTGGCAAAATGTCTCATTCCAAATCTTAAATGCATGTTCGTTTTCCGAAAGAAGTGTGATTTTAAACAATGGAATGCATTAAAAATAAGCTATGCCCTCGTGGTCACGACTTGAACTACAAATAAGTTCAGAAATAATATTAAAAAAGCAACTGTAGTACGTGCTTGAGAGGTAGTTTACTAATAGATAGGCCTATAAATTATGACCTTTTAAGAGCAACGAAATACTCGTACAAAAACTTCATAAAGCTGAAATATTAATCTCAGCATGACGATGTTTAAGCTTAGTTTCGTTTTCACTATTCTTATCGTTGCAGTCATTAGTTAGTATTTATCTCTATATTTCTCTACATTATGTATTTTGTTAATATGTATATAGGCATATAGATGACTTTTTGTATATATTTCATATGAATCCGTAATGTGCATGCATTTGTTTCATTATATGATGTTTAAAGGTGGATTTTTCATATTATGATGATGATTATTTGATATTAATATTTATGATGGTGAAATATTTCAGTGAATATTTCCTTGGTTGAAAAGTAGTTTCATTATCGTTATATTTCTCATGGCAATCTCTAGTTAGTATCCATTTTTATCTATCTATATATTACACTTATAATTATATTGTGTTTGTTAATATGTATATAGATACATATATGAATTTGTACATGTTTCCTATGAATCCATTAATGTGTACCCATATGTTTCATTATATGATGTATAGATGTGGAGTTTTCATATTATATCGATGGTTATTTAATTATAATAATATGATATTGGTGAAATTTTTCAGTCAATGTGCCGGGATTCTCAAATAATCAAGTCGTAGCAACACCAGATGTTGATCATGTTCTTTCAGAATTTACGAAGAGGTTGCTCCCACAACTGAATACTTGTTTTAGATCTTGTACTTCAGAAAGTGATTGCAGTGATTGCTGGATTTGTTGTACTTGTAGAAACACGATGATAGGCCAGATATGTGATTCGCAGTAGTGTTCGCAAGTGTAACCTACCTCTCATGTACTTCTTCTTGTTTTTTTTTTCCTATTTCTTTACCCTTCCAAATTTCTGTAACTTAGTGTTTCCTTTATTATTTATTATGGGATTTTCTTTGTTTTTATCTGCTGGGTTCTTGTGCTCTTGAGAAATCACTCCACAGGTTTATAAAAAAAAAGTACATTACTACTTCTTAATAAGTGGGAGTACAGGCACCTCAAGGTCAATGTAACAATCCGGCCGGTCGTTCCGAGAGTTATAGCCCCGTTTCCCCCATTTCTGCTTCTTTATGTGTTGTTCAACTTTATTATGTTGCATCGGGTTGGTTGGTTCGGGTCCGAAGTAGTTTTGGAGTGGAATGAGACACTTAGTCTCTTATTTAGAAAGTTAAGTTGGAAAAGTCAATCGGAAGTTGACTTATGAGTAAACGATCTCGGATTGGGATTTTTATGGTTCGGATACCTCCGTTAGGTGATTTTAGACTTGAAAGTGTGTTCGGAACGTAATTTGGAGGTCCGTGGTAGAATTAGGCTTGAACTGCCAAAATTGGAAATTTGGTGGTTTTTGGTCGGTAGTGGAAAATTAGACAGAGGGGTCGGAATGGAATTCCGGAAGTTGGAATAAGTTCGTACAGTCATTTTTGACGTGTGTGCAAAATTTGAGGTTATTCGGACGAGGTTTGATGGATTTCGGCATCATTTGCGGAAATTGAAAATTTAGAAATTCTTAGGCTTGAATCCGAGGTTGATTTGACGTTTTGATGTTATTTTGAGTGTTCCGAAGGCTCGATTAAGTTCGTATATTGCTATGTGTTGTTGGTATTGTTGGTCGAGGTTCCGAGGGCCTCGGGTGTGTTTCGGGTGGTTCACAGGATGATTTTTCGTGTTGAAGGACTGTTGATTCTGCTGGTTTGGGAGCTGCTGGTATTTTTCCACACCTGCGGAAGGGGGAGCGCAAGTGCAAGGTCCGCAGAAGCGGAAAGGGGCTCGCAGATTCGGGCAGGATTGGTTTGGGCTGGATGTGCAGGTTCGAATATTGGAACGCACCTGCGTATGTTGGCCACAGATACGGATTTTGAGGAGTAAGTGGAATCTGCACCTGCGATGGTTTTCCGCAAGTGCGGCATCGCAGAAGCGACTGATGGACCGCAGATGCGGAAGCTGGACGGATAAGTGAGATCCATAGGTGCGGATGATTGGACCACAGGTGCGGTTGTGCATATGCGTGTCAGGTAGAGCCGTCAATATGGGCTTGGCCTGTTGGGCCAGCCCAGCCCAACCCGTGATTTAGCAAGGTTGGGCTAGTGTTTTTGGAGCCCATTTAAAGACGGAGCTTTTAATCCCGGCCCGAGTAAGCCCGTGGCCCATGGCCTATGAGGCTTGACTGAGGATGGGCTGGGCCGGCCCGTGGGCCTAATAAATTTTTTATTTAAAATGTATGAAACATAGAACGTATACTGCCTCTAGCGATGAAAAGTCAGAATTGGATCTTTACCTAGAGGAACCCAAGCTTGATCTTGAGAAGTTCCAAGAGATGGATGTTGTCATATATTGAAAGGACCATTCTAGAAATATCCCGATCTTTTAGTGACGGCGCGTGATGTACTTAGTATTCCTATTACCACTATAGCATCAGAATTAGCATTTAGCATTGGTGGACATGTTTTCACAAAGTACAGAAGTTGCATCCATCATGAAAATATCCAAATACTTGTTACTACTCGAAATTGCCTGCACGTTTTTTTCCAAACTCAAACTGGTAATATTTTTTTTACGTGAATTTGAATAATATTAGTTCTTAAAATTTAATTATTCTTAATATTTAACTAATTAATATTGCATATGAATTGTAGATGTAGATGAAAGTGAAGATGTTAAGACAACCTTGTTACAAGCGGATTCAAATGTGTTTGATAAAAATGACGTGTTGTATATCCCATAAGCGTCATGGACGTTCTCTTGAATAGTTTGTTTTGAGTTTTGACTTTTAGTGAATGAAGTATAATCTTGTCTTATACTTTTTTAGTGTTTATATAAAAAATTATTAAGTTCTACAAAAAATTTCCAATAAAATATTTTTTAATGTTTAAATCTTTTTTTAAGTTATAACTTAAAGAAAAAATATAAAATTATATTTTAAAAAATTATGGGCCGGCCCGTGGGGGCCCACGGCCCACACAGGGCTGGGGTGGGCTGACTATTATAAGGCCCATCAAAATGGTGGACTAGCCCAGCCCAGCCCGTCAATTGCTAAACCTTACGTGGGCTGGGCTAACCCGACGTGGGCTTGGGGGCCGGGTTTGACAGCTCTAGTGTCAGGGATTGCAGGTGCGAGATACCTGGGTAGAAGGTATATAAGGAGCACTTCGCGAATTTTTGGTCATTCTTCACAATTTCTAATCGGTTTTGGAGCTTTTTGGAGAGTTTTGAAGAGGGAATCAAGGAGTTTACATTGAGGTAAGTTATTTGAGCTTAATACTCGTGATTATAGTAATTTTCAGTTGTTTAAGCATGTAATTAGTAGAAATTAGGGTTGGAATTGAGGGGTTAGGGCTTGGTAATTGGAAAGTTTGATTTGGGGATTTAAGAGGTCAAACGAGGTCGGATTTTGATAAATTTGGTATGGTTGGATTCGTGAATGGATGCGCTTTCTAGTTTTGTGATTTTTTTCAGATTCCAAGACGTGGGCCTGGGGGCCGGGTTTGGGTAAATTTTGGGGTCTTGGTTGAAATTTATAGTTTTTCGTGTGGAATTGTTTCCTTGGCCTATATTGATTGCATTGTATTGCTTTTGGTTAGTTTCGGGACGTTAGGAGGCCGAGTCGAGAGGCAAGGTTGTCGCGGAGTAGGATTTTGGCTTGATTGAATTAAGTAACGCTTCCAAACTTAGTTCTGAGGGTTCGAAACCCCGACCTATGTGCTATGTGATTAGTGTTGAGTTGACGCACATGCCAAGTGACGAGCGTGTGGGCGTGCACCGTGAGAATTGTGGCCTTTTTCATTCCATGTCACCGCTTAGTGAATCTTGCTTGCTGATATCCGTGCTTCTATCATGTGATCAAGTAAATGTGCTGCAAACCATGCTAGATATCCTGCTAGGGCTTCACGCTGATACTGTTGAGACCCGAGTGGCTGTTTCTTACTGTCATCTCATTAGTTTCATTGATATTTTGTACTCAGTCTTATTCATGCATATCATATCATGCCTCAGTCTCAGTTATTATTATTTGGGACATCATATCCTTCTTTCGGGCTAGTTTCATAGCATTGTGAGCCCGTGTGTGTGAGACTGGAGAGTGATGGCTGAGTGAGGCCGAGAGCCTGATTATGAGTGACAGTAATGGGATCGGGCTGCACGCAGCGGTAGTTATGTTGATGATTTTGATGGAGCTTGGGCTGTAGGATCCCCTCCAGAGTCTGTAACACATCCCTAGTGAGCGCAGATGATATTTGAGGGATGGATCTTGTGTGAAGTATTTATACCTGGAGATAGATCTTCTCCATAGGGATGGATGGACTTCCTCGGTACTGAGCGACTATTGTCAGCGATGTGTACATATTCCGGGATGGATCTTCCTTGGGCCGGGTGCCCATATACAGTACCGAGTGGTTGAGCACTTGAGAGTGGAGGTACATGGTACATTTTCATTCATTCTATGCATTGACACTTAGAGATATGCTGAGCTTATTACTTTATATTGTTCAGATATGCATTTACTTTACTTCTTGAGTTGAATACTCGAATGGAAAGCATACCTACTTTACTGCACAATTTAATTCTGCAGGTTTAGTTCGTCACTACCTCTCAGTCCATTTTGATTTTGAGTTTATCTCTATGACGCATAATTCAGTTTGAAAAGGCTATTATCTAATTTTTATTGAAAAATCGAATTGTTTGAGAGTGTGTCGGCTTTCCTAGTTCCACGATAGGCGCCATCACGACTGGGTTGGTGTTGGGTCGTGACAAGTTGGTATCAGAGCCTGGGTTACATAGGTCTCACGAGCCATGAGCAGGTTTAGTAGAGTCTTGCGGATCGGTACGGAGACGTCTGTACTTATCTTCGAGAGGCTGCAGAACCCTTAGGAAAAATCTCACATTCTTGAATTCTTGTCATGCGAATCTATTGATTCTGGTAACTAAACTTCTATTTGTTTCATTATTTCACAGAGGGTGAGGACCCGCACTGTCGGACAGGATGACGAGCCACCAGTTAGGCCCGTGAGAGGCTGAAACCGCGATCGAGGCCGTGGTAGAGGTAGGGGTGCAGCCCGCGCAGCAGCCGGGGCAGTACCTATAGCCCCTCCCATTATTCCAGATCAGGTCCCAGCCGCAGTTACTCCAGCAGGACCAGCTCAGGTACCCCTAGTGCCTATTGTGACTCCTCACCTTTAGGAGGCCCTAGCTCAGATCTTATCAGTGTGTACTGGCCTTGCATAGGCGGTCTAAGTTACTACGGCCGCAGCTACTTCTCAGGCCGGGGGAGGCACTCAGACTCCTGCCGCCCTTACACCCGAGCAGGTTGTTCAGGGACTTCAAACACCGGAGGTACGAAGCCGGTTGCACCTGCTCAGGATTATGTGGTTCCAGTCATGTCTGACGATAAGCAGCATAGATTAGAGAGGTTTGTAGACTTCAGCCTCCGACTTTCAACGGTGCAGAGGGCGAGGATGCCTAGGGTTTCTTGAATAAGTGTCAGAGGATTCTCCATATAGCGGGTATTCTGGAGATCAGTGGGGTCTCATTCACTACCTTCCAGTTCTTGGGAGCTGCCTTTACTTGGTGGGAGGCTTATGAGATGCGTAGGCATGTTGGAGCAGCGCCCCTTACCTGGAAGCAGTTTCCCGTTCTCTTTCTGGAGAAGTATATGCCACTATCCTGCAGAGAGGAGCTCCGCAGGCGTTCGAGCAGTTACGTCAGGATGATATGATTGTGATGCAGTATGATATGAGATTGTCAGAGCTAGATCGTCATTCAGTTTGGTTGGTTCCTACAGACAGGGAGAAGATCAGGAGGTTCGTGGATGGCCTCGCATATCAGCTACGGATTCTTATGACTAGAGACAAGGTGTCAGATGCTACTTTGAGGAGGTGGTTGACATCGCCCGAGAGATAGAGTCAGTTAGCCGCCAGGAGCGAGTTGAGAGGGAGGCCAAGAGGCCTCAGGAATCTGGTAGTTTGGTTGTATTCCTTCTGGAGGTCAGTTCCAGCACGGTAGATGTCGTCCATTAAGACATGCTTCGTCAGCTTGCCAGGTCACCGTGGTGGATCATCTGGTTATGGCCCTCACAATTCCCATCAGGGATATTCATCTCCTAGTGCCCTTCCAACTCAGAGTTTGACTCATGCACCATCAGTTCAGGGTTCATCTATGCCTGGTTCTTCTAGTGGGTATCCCGGTGCTCGGGGCTCCCTTCAGTACCCACCGCCATTTGCCGAGAGAGGTTGCTTTGAGTGTGGAGATTTGGGTCATATTAAGAGATTTTGTCCCCGCCTTATAGGAGGTTCATCTCAGCAGAGGAGTCAGCCCTCGACTTCAGCTCTAGTTACTTCGCCACCCGCCCAGCAAGCTAGGGGTGGAGTTCAGTCAGCTAGGGGTCTCCCTAGAGGGGGAGGTCGATCTGGTGGTGGTCAGGCCCGTTTCTAGGCACTCCCATCCAGACCAGATGCTATGGATTTAGATGTCGTGATTACAGATATTGTTTCAGTCTGTTACCGAGATGCCTCAGTCTTATTTGACCCTGGTTCCACATATTCATATGTTTCATCATATTTTGCTCATTTTCTGGATATGCCCCGTGAGTCCTTAGTTACATCTGTTCATATGTCTACTCCTGTGGTCGATACTATTGTTGTTGATGGTGTGTATCGGTCATGTGTGGTGTCTATTGGGGTCTGGAGACCCGAGTGGATTTGCTATTGCTCAGTCTGGTTGACTTTGATGTGATATTTGGCATGGATTGGTTATCTTCATGTCATGCAATTCTATATTGTCACGCTAAGATCGTGACCTTGGTGATGCCGGGATTTCCGAGGGTTGAGTGGAGTGATTCCATAGATTATACGCCTAGAAGGGTGATTTCATACATGAAGGCTCAGCGTATGGTTGAGAAAGGTTGCCTATCTTATTTGGCTTTTGTGAGGGATGTTAGTGCAGAGGCTTCCACTATCGATTTTGTTCCAGTGGTCCGTGATTTTCTGAACGTGTTTCTTGCAGACCTGCGGGGCATGCCGCCTGACAGGGATATTGACTTTGGTATTGATTTGTTGCAAGGAACTCAACCTATTTCTACTTCATTGTATCATATGGAACCGGTGGAGTTGAAAGAATTGAAAGAACAACTTCAGGAACTCCTAGATAAGGGTTTTATTCGGCCTATTATGTCACCTTGGGGTGCACCGGTTCTATTTGTGAAGAGGAAGGATGGTTCCATGAGAATGTGTATTGATTACAGGCAGTTGAACAAGGTCACAATCAAGAACAAGTATCCTTTGCCTCGTATTGATGATTTATTTGACCAGATTCAGGGAGCGAGGGTGTTCTCTAAGATTGATTTGAGGTCCAGGTATCATCAACTGAAGATTCGGGATTCGGATATTCCTAAGACAGCTTTCAGGACCCGTTATGGCCATTATGAGTTCTTGGTTGTTGACACCCAATTTTGTCCCTCCTTTCTTCCAAACTATTTCTTTAAGCTTCTAATGTCACTAATAATGTAAGAATAATTATTTTACCATTTTTAGCACAAACTAGAGCTAATTATTATTATTTACTTAATATCACTATTACTAGTATTATTAATGTTGTTATTACTACTACTACACTATTTATATTATTATTATTATTATTATTGGATATTAGTATTATTATTTTTGTTGTTATTACTTTTATTTCAATATCATTTTTATCTTCTTTTGCGAAAATTATATCACATTCCTTTATTTAACAAATAGTAGTATTTATTTCAATACTTTAAAATATCTACTCTTATTCACAATTAATGTAGGTTATTTAGCAAATTTTAGCTATTAAATTATTCTAAGGCACAGAATAGTTTGAGTAATATTAATATATTAATATTATGTAGTATATATAACATAGTAAAAATTACGCGGGGCACCCTATTTGGTCGCCCCCATTTAACCTATACCCGCTTTTTAAAAAACTTTTAACTTGTACCCACTTTTTAAATAACTTCAGCTCTCTTTCCCTCGCTGATCTGAAGTTCACCAGTTAAGCTGAAGTTCGCCAGTTATAAAGACAAAACTTCAGCATACGGGGCTGAAGTTCCCCGGTTACAAAGACAAAACTTCAGCTCTACCCAGTTACGAAGTTCCCAAGTTATAAAGACAAAAACTTCAGCATACGGGGCTGAAGTTCCCCGGTTACAAAGACAAAACTTCAGCTCTACCCAGTTACGAAGTTCCCAAGTTATAAAGACAAAAACTTCAGCATACGGGGCTGAAGTTCCCCAGTTACAAAGACAAAACTTCAGCTCTAGAGCTGAAGTCAGCCCTGTATGCTGAAGTTTTTGTCTTGATAACTGGGGAACTTCAGCCCCGTATGCTGAAGTTGTTGTCTTTATAACTTGGGAACTAGAGCTGAAGTTCGCAAGCTACTTCAGGCCCGTCTACTAGAATGCTGAAATTTTGCGTGATTACATTTGCTACTTCAGCCCCGCATGCTGAAGTTATGCGCAAAAGCGGGTACGGGTGTAATTTTTTTTACTAAGCGGATATGAGTTAAAGCGTGGTACAAAAAGTGGGTACGGATGCAAAATCTCCTATAACATAGCTAATAAAATTATTTTAAATCTAAATTGAAGCCTAAAGAAATATACAAGGAAAAAGGAAAATGTTCAACATTCTAGGCCCAAATTTCGGCCAAACTAGCCTGCCAATTAGGACTCAAACCAGCCCAATTTGCCTAAAGACAGGCCAAATCTGCTGAATGATCAAGTGACTGTTGGTTGATTTCCCAATGCACACGCAAGTGTACGTGGTCGACAAGTAATACAGGATTTTAAGTCCAGATATCGTACCCACAAGGACTTGTGTAAACTACCTGCTAAATCACTCTAATCGTTATTTAACCAAGCCAATATAAAATCAGGGATATATATTTTATACTAAAATTCTATGAAATAACTAATTATCAAGTGACAAGAATTATTGTGATGTATTCAGTAGAGACAAATATTCCAGGGTTGTGATCTATTCACCACTCGTATTGCATTCTAATTAACTTTCCCTTTCATATAATTCACTCATGGTTGCTAATTAATCGATAAATGCTCTCATAGCCTTCTCCCGAAGCACTCCTCACCTATTCTCAATAGATTAACGCCTATATTCCTATGGAATTAATCTATTAGAACGCACTAAGATTACGATGTTTAATTAAGCACGGTGACTAGGTATATTCCTATCCTAACCACAAATCCGCTCCCCTGAAGGGTTAAGATCGCGCTCTCTTCAATTCTTCTCTAATCTATATACGGCTTTCCCAAGCATAACATAGATAGTATATAGAACCTAA
>ML374209.1:0-26200 GCA_005239525.1 Nicotiana knightiana | reverse complement strand
GCCTAAGTAGTTGGGGATGTCAACTACAAGTTAGGATCAGATTTAAACTTAGCCCGACAAGTGTCAATGTGCTGCCAAATCTTAAGGGCTGCCTATGTTCTATAAATAGGGCCTTATGGACTTAGGCAGAGGAGTGTGGGTAATTTCGTGTGGAATTACAAGAGGGAAACAAGAGTGAAACGTGAGGGTTTCAAAGTGTTTCAAAAGGGACTAAGGCTAGGCTTGGGCAGGTCTTAGTGTTGGCCAAGAACGACTTGTGTTCTTCGTCAAGAGTAGGCTGTGATCGACTTGTGATCATAGCAAGTGAGGGTTTCCTTTGTAGCTTTTCGAAATAAATACAAAGGTTGGGTTTTCCCGTATTTGGTTGTGTTTCTTACTGTTTTGCTGCCTAAAATTTGTCAAGGCCAAACTTGCTGAAATTTGGCTAAGTGTAGGGAAAGGCTGAGTCAAGCGTGCAACTTGACTGCCGCACGGGTGTGATTCGGACAGAGTAAAATCACCCCTGTGACAGTAACAATAGTGACAAGCAAATCCAACTGTATTTCATAAGGTGAGGCTGACTGTGTGTGTGCAAAGAGGAAAATAGAGCGAGAGATCTTGAATCTTTTTTTCTTTGTCCTTGGATTGTGGGTATGCAACACTAATCCCAGGTTCTTGTGATTTCTGAGATTTGGTGTGATATGTGGGTTGTTGGCTATGAAGATGGATACTTGATGATTTTGTAGTAATGTTGAAGTGGAGCAGGGCTATTGAGAAGGGTTGCTGATGGTGTAATGATATTAGGGTGTTGTGCTGGTGATTGTTGGTGTGGTATCTTCTGTTGCCTGCATTGAGTGTTAGCTACGTGTAGAAGCTTTAGAGACCCCCACTATTTATAGTATTAATAGACCTACAACAAACTATACGCACCACAGGTGCTAATACCACACCTTAGAGGCATATCTATGCTATGAGTGTGTCCTTTGTACCTGCGCATAAAAGCAAACAAATTAGTGAAAACCAGACTGTCAAGAGCTGTTGCCTTCACTGCTCTTATAGTGGCCTTAGCATCTGAGCCACCATTCCAACTCTTGCTACTATATGATGTTTCATGATTATCACTTGGACAAAATGGTATGCTCCCCTTAATTTATTTTCAGTCAACCATAACCATGAGAAGTGGTGGAGGCCAATTGTGGTAGCGTAATGATTCTTTGAATCATTCTATGTCTGAAAGAAGGGGTGCCTAGAAAATCATGCTGGATTTGTCCCCTTATATGAGTAGGTGGATCAGAAGTATTGGGGAATTGTGTTAGCTGATTAGGATCATGGCTGAGTTTGGACACCTCTCTATACACATAAGAGTATGTGAGCTCCACATAGTGATGACAAAGTGGTCTGAACTTTTGCAGATTCATCATGGTGTTCCAGGGAGGTTTATTATTGCTTGTTAACCAATTGATCAGTAGCTCAGAATTTGCCTCCAGATGTACTCTGTTGTACCCATTAGCAGTGCACCATTGGCTACCTATGGAGGCTGCTTCAGTTTCTGCCAAATTGTTGGTACTCTCACCCAATGGAATGCAATAGCTTGAATAAATTCTACCAAGTGATTTCTGATAATAACACCACTATTTTTCGTCCCAGGGTTGGTCATAGCACTCCCATCACTGTTAACATTTACAAAACCAGCTGCAGGCCTGGTCAATTTTACTGGCTGGGTAGTAGTGTGATGTTTGATATTCTCAATGATAGAGTATAGATTCACACATCTATATGCCTAGTTAATAGCAGCGAAGTTGGTGTGAAGAAGCAAGTGTACATCAAAGTTGATGGAAAAGATTACTCTGGCTATCGAAGAGACCATTGATCCATACTTAGCACTGCATCTGTTCTTCCATAGGTTCCAACATATGATAATGGGGAGAGCGGCTAAAATCGCTTATGTACTTCATTGTGTTTCTTCTAACGCCACTAGTTCATCAACATTAATCTGAGAGGCTTGTTGTAGTTCTAATTCCCAGTTGGACCTCCATATTTCTTCCACACTGTCTTAACAAGGTTGCCTTGACTGAAGATGTGTTCTACTGTTTCATATGTTGGTATGTTACAACATACACATCTTGATGCAGTAATATTTGTAAAGAAACTAATCATTTCATTAGTGGGTAGCTTGTTTCTGAGAGCCCTCTAGAGGAAAAAAGACCATTTAAAGGGAATCTTTTTGTGCCATGCCATTTTATTGGTAAAATTGGGCTGTTTCTTATTCCTTACCACTTCCCAAGCAGATTCGCATGTAAAGTTTCCAGATTCAATGGGAGTATATAAGTTGATCTGGGTTTGTGGCTTATAGTAGATGGGAATTTGCATTATCCCTTGAATCTTATGCATTGGGGCCACTCTGTTAAATTCCTATAGGTTCCATGTTCCATTTTCCCATAGTTGAGCCACAATAGTGTTTCCAGGTCTGCCTCCTTCAATTCTATAAGTAGCAAGAGCACCAATGCCCAACCAATTGTCCCACGAGAAGCTGCAGTTAACAAAATGTAGTCTCCGGCGAATGTGTTTCTCAACCTCTTTTTTGTTGAGCATCATTTTCTTCCATGTTTGAGACTTCCAAGTATCCCACTTCTTCGATATTGGATTTGATCCTTGGACTTATTTAGCCCTCAGAAAGTTGCTCCAGAGTGATTTCTTAGTTCTAAATAACCACAATTGTTTGTACTCCAATGATTGAAAAACATCTTCCATTATTTTGAAGCCAATTCCTCCTTCACTCACTGGGAATGATAGCTTTTGCCATGAGGACCCATGGTATTTGACTTTGTCATTCCCCATTCCCCGAAAAAAAGTAGCAGCTAGTTTTTGTATTTGCTTCAGTACAAATTTAGGAGGAGAAAGAGCTAACAGAAGGTGTATGGGTATCGATTGTAAGATATTTCTTGATAAAAGTAGCCTTTCCTCCATAGGAAAGAATCTTGCTATGCCAGCCATTGATTCTGTTAACTATTTTAGCCACCATGAAGTTAAAGTGTAAACTTTTGTTCCTACCTATATACAGTGGGCATCTCAGGTATGTTAGAGGGGATTCTTTGTTGTTTAAACTAATTACATAATGTACTCTTCTCACTATGTTATTGAATGCAGAAGGGGAAGTCATGAAATGACTCTTACGTCTGTTGATTTGTTGGCTAGAGGTGTCTTCATTGCTATTGAGAATCTCTATGATTTTCTGTAAGGAAGTCTTGGCCCCAGAATTGAAAATTATAATGTCATCAGCTAAAGTTAGATGATTAATCTAATGGCATCTTCTTTTCATGTAGAAACCATTGAAGAACATGTCATGGGTTAAGTTGTTGAGCATTGTGGACAGAAGTTCAGCACCAATGATGAACAAAGATGGTATCAATGTGTCTACTTGATTTAAACCCATTGTTGAGTGGATAAAAACCCCATCTGGTACCATTACTAATGACTGAGTATCAACTATTGGACATAGTTCTCCAAATCATATCAATGATGTTATTGAAGCCCATTCTTCTCAGCATTATGCAGGTAAATCCCCAGGAAACTCTATCATAAGATTTAGCCATGTCAAGATTGATGGCGACATTTGAACATATGATAGGTTTTTTGATCCCAAGAACAATCTCCAGTGACAATATTATGTTTTTCAAGATGATTCTACCTTTGACAAAGCCTGACTGGTTACCATAAATGTATATAGGAAGGGTAGGAGCCAGTCTAGAGCTTATGACTTTGGAAATGATTTTTTAGATGAATTTGTTGAGGCTATTTGGCCTAAAGTCTGTTAAGGAATTAGGAAAGTCCACCTTGGGCAGTAGGACTTGGCAGGCGCTAGTCATATATTTTGACATGGCACCCCCAAAAAAACCAAAACCACATTCAACATATCATATTTAACGATGTTCCAACAGGGTTGGAAGAAGTTTCCATTCATTCCATCAGGATCAACAACACTACTTGGATTCCTGGAAAAGACAAATTCTTTGATTTCTGCCATAGTGGGATCCTTAGCTATTAGCTCATGGAATGCAAGACCATAGGTCTTATCTGATGGCACCTCCTATTCGGGTGAAGAGATATTGAAAGTAGTTTCAGGCTGCTACACCAATAGCTTCATCACCCTGAATCCATTCCCCATCATCATCCTTGATTTTATGAATGAACATTTTTCTTCTTCTACCTCTGAGAGGACTGTGAAAATATATGGAGTTAGCATCCCCTTTTCTGAACCATTATAATTGAGTTTTCTCTTTTAGGATGGATTCTTCTAGCTTCATGTATCTTACATATTGAGCCTGAAGTGCATGTTATGCTACTCTGTTAGTATCATCATTTGTTTGACCCTAATTCATCTCTGCCTGCTTCAGATTTTGTTCATACTCCTTTTCCATTTGAAACATGTCTCAATGCTGTTGTATGGACCATATACTTAAGGATTTGCACACTGCTTTAAGTTTCTGATGAAATATCCACATAGCATTTCCATTGACCTCTTTATCCCAAACTTCCTGCACAAGTGGGATAAATCTCTCATTTTCAAACCAATAGTTGAGGAGTATGAAGTATCTTCTACCAGAATATTGTCTCACATTTATCTCCATAAGTATAGGATTATGATTTGATCTTGCTCAAGATAGATGGATGATAGTTGTAGCAGGGTAGAAGATCAGCTAGTTATCATTGGCCGGACCTGTATCTAATTTTTCCAAACTATTGAGCATTAACCCCTTCCATTCAACAAGGTTAATCTTCTTCCATAGAAACCTAGATCCACTAAACCACAATTTTCAGTCATGCTTAGAAATTCAAGGCTCTTGTTCATCTGGTAAAGAAGGCCTCCAACTTTCTCTTCTATGGATTTTATCACATTGAAATCCCCAATGACACACCATGGGATTGTGCATGTTATGGACTTTTGTCGTAAAACCTCCCATAGTGGTCTTCTCAGTGCTATTTTAGATTAGGCATAAATTATAGTGTTGTGAAATGGCTCCCCCTGCTTCAATGTGTTGTAATTACATGGTAAGATGTTGTTCATCCTAGTCAATAACATTGCTTGTGAAATCTTGATTCTAGAATACCAATATTTTATTGTTGACATTTGTAACGACCCAAACCGATGGACCGCGATGGGCACCCGGTACCTTACTCAACCGAGTACCAACATAACATATCTTTCTTATTACATCATCATATACACGTGACATACGGTCCTAATAGGCCAACATGATCATTTATAAACTCAAAACATAGGTCGACAAGGCCGTACAATATTTCACATACACGACATATGTCTACAAGCCTCTAAGAGTACATAAACGTCATACAGGTCGGGACAGGGCCCCGCCATGCTAATCAGTACATGTCCTAATTTACTGACCACATAAGCAACTCCAGAGCAAATGGAGCGTACCAACACCTTCCGCTGAGTTGGTAGCCTACTTGGAGGACTCTCGACCGGTCTATTAGGAACCACGGGCATGAAACGCAGCGTCCCCAGGCAAAAGGGACGTTGGTACGAATAATGTACCGAGTATGTAAGGCACATATAAATAAGTACATAACAGAAATGGAAGAAATATAGAGTAAATGTCTCAACCTGTAGTTTGGATAACTTTGTAATTCATGAAATAATTATAGTGTCATGCATATGCGTATGAATGTCACGTAGAGCACAGGTACATGTTTCATAACATCATCAGACCTCTGAGGGCACCCATCATATCATATCATATCAGCCACTGTGGGCAAAATCATCCACATATACCAACTGATCAGGTGGTGGTGCATATATAACGCCGTAACCTTTTCTCATATCACATATACATATATTAACATATATACGCGTATATAACGCCATCTGGTCATGGATCAGTGTAAATGAATGCAATGTGTGAAATGCATAAGAAATACGTTAATAAGATTTTCTCGGAATGCCATAAAAATCAATATGACTTTCGGATAAACTTTATCAAATTCGTATTTTTCTGAGACCCATGAAAAGAAGATATAATAATAATTCACATGGGGAATCAAGAATATAGACACCCCTAGTATTTCTATGAATAAAGTCATTTGTGGAAGTTGTGCATTTTCTCGTTTCGTTCATGTCGTATAGATCATGCCAAAAAGAAAGAAGGGATAACCTTAACATACCCGAGTCAATTCTCCTGACAACCCCTACACACATCAATTGCGACAACACGTAATGGTGGACCATAGTAGGAAAATAATCCGTATGACATTATTGGGAAAGATTATACCGGGCTCCCTTAAAATTTCAAATCCTTTACAATTATGTCGTATAACTAACATGAATTCCTTGTTGGAACAGTAATGATTCCATTCTTATCTTCATGAATTGTTGAAGATGTTGAAGATGCTTGACGGATTGTTGAAGACGTTCAAGACATTTCCTTCAAATTGTTGAATTGTTGATGTGGAAAACATTCCATTACATTGTTGTATTCTTTGTAGAATGTCATTTAAGAGATAAGGAAAATGATTCTTGAACTAGGAAGGTCATATTTAATTTGTTTTAGGTGGGACCCACATTTGGGGTTTAATTAATCCAAAATTACTCTACATTGCCACCTTGCTTTTAAGACCAAATAGTCACCATTTCTTCAATGCATTGCTACCACGTTGGTTGATCATGTTCTTATCCAAATAATTTAATTAATCAATCACAATTATTAATTAACTAGGTAATGTTTCATTACCCAATAATTAACCAAGTACCCACATAATTGAGAATTATTTTCACTTACTTAAAATTTACTCACTTTTCACATACCTTATACAGCTTACTATCATGGCCATGTGGTACCTTGTATGGTAATAGTCCATAAATACCGGGTATTTTAGCTCAGGCCATATTTTATCCCAAAATGCCCAATTTCAAAGGAATTCATTTCCTTTGTTTTTCTTACCCTCTCATCTTCACGAATTTACTCATCACTTGTTTGAAATAGCATAATCCTTATAATCTCCAAATAATCTTTTCCTTGGACTGATGTCAATTACCTTACGACAAATTCAACGTATAAAACTACAAGGTGCAACATCATCGTAATTTAATACTGCAAAGCGTAACATCATCGTAATATAATACTGTAGGACGTAATGTCATCGTAATATTGCGGGGCGTAACATCATTTCCCCCTTTGGAACATTCGTCCTTGATTGTTGACTGTTGCTCTTATCATTTTCATTACTTAAAGCTCTTGTGAATACCTTAATACTCTCCTTGCCATTTAAGCAGTGTTTCTGTGAATAAATCCAAAGGCCAGGGCATTCCCCCCTTTAGGACTATTTCTTACGCTACGATTTATTGTCGGAGTCCTTCCAGTCTTGTAATTGTTGCTACCTTCTATCATGCAGCCTGTACGACTCCGACCTTGTAAGTGCGCTTATACGTCTCTTCTCTCCTTTTTTCTCTAGCTATTAGCCAATTTCTAGGCCTTACTTTGTAAACATATACAAATCTCAATAAGATTCTCTTTGGGCATCTATAGGTATACTAAAGTTCTTCGCTTGGTACCTTGTAGAACTTGCGAATATTGCTATATCTTATTTCATAGACCTGAATATTTACCACATCTACATAGGTCATACTATACCATAAATCTTACTTTGATTTATCATTACTAAGGTCTGCAACTAACTCCAGGTTACTCTCGTTGCTTATCCTTAAGACTGATGGTCTAATTTCATCTCATACTGTTGAAATTTCATCCATTTATTGTTGATTCACCATCTACCATTGACAACATGATCTATTATGTAACACCGCCACTAGGGCTCACGTTTTATCGGGGAACATCTGAAATGATTAGACTGATCCACCTTGGGCGATACCATGCTTTCATAATCGTATCTCACAACATCCCCATGCGATTCACCTTGCGTGGGTATTTTATTCCTGTCCAATTCATAAGATCCCTTTCTTTTCTTCGTCATATCATTACTCAATTGAAGTCCCAAACATCATCCTTTATCTATCACAATTACACCCTCATTCTAATTACCAGGGCAGCATTTCATCTCTTCTAAATGCTATTAGTCTTAGACTTCTTTGAATTCATTCAGGTTATAGTTAGCGTTGTGTAACTTATAGAAATTATCATTTCTTCTTGTTTCCATGGGATTAATCCCGAATAATTATCCATTCTCGCCACCTTCTCACTTTCCCTTTCTTATCCTTACTCTCGTCTTCCTAAAATTTCGTCGCTCTACCATACTTTAGCTTGCAACCTCCCTTCAACTTGCTTGCACCATAGATTTTCTTGTGTTATTTTAGAACATCAAGCGAGATATCACATCGTCTCTAATCCTCTTTACTTTCTTAACTGGATCTCCCAATATTTAAAAAAATCATAGGTTGGAAGATATGGCACGGACGACGCTGCTATCACTCCTAGACACTAAATCCCAACATTTCTAGCCTTTTGTCCAAGGTATGGACCATTCAAAACCTTCTACATTTGAATATCGCATACGTTGTCCACCTTTACCTTACTTACCTTAAAATCTTGCATCACATCTTGTATCCCTTTCATGACCTTCCTTCCACATAGGTATAATTCACATCCATAACTTGAAGCTTTATTATAATACTTGCACCTCTAGTGTATACATAATCCGGTGAGAGCTTTATATTGACTTCTTATGAGGCTTGTATTCTTCTGATGCCCTATAGAATATGGCTACTGTACTATCTCTCTTGCACCTCTAATATTTAAGAGTGATCCTGCAATGTTCTCGATCACGAGGTCAATAATTTTCTGGGTCTAGTAATCAGACTCTTGATTTACTTAATTGATGTAACTCTTTAGTTTCCTTTTCCCTCTGATCAACCTTTATGTAGGATTAAGCTATCTTCCAATATGCGGCTCATGGTATTACTTTAGCCCTTCATGGGCATTATGGAATATCCATGATAGAATCTTCTAACAACTCAATCCTTTGTCTATAACCTGGACTCGATTCTTTCTTTCCACTTATACCAAAGTCTTCTACGACTATATGATTATCAACATATATGATGCATGTCTTATAATCCAAACTCTTAAGTGCGTTCATAATGTAACTAACTCGGGATCATTGATCGAATAATTTTCTTTTTGTTCCATCTCATCTTTCTTCAAATGTAAGAAATTACTTTTCCTGGTCTTTCTGCCCCCTTTTGCGTGCATACTTAGCTTATCTTAGTGCCCACACATATTGGAATTCCATACAACTCATATGATCTTAAATATCACTTATGATTTTTTACTTTCCGTTCATTATCCACGATAGGTGCCATTTTCTTATGGAGTGCATACAATGTTGTTGTGAGACTGTTGTTATAAGACCATTTCCCCCTTAGGTCACTGAGCTTAGGTTGAAGTC
This sequence comes from Nicotiana knightiana, assembly GCA_005239525.1. Taxonomy (NCBI): domain Eukaryota; kingdom Viridiplantae; phylum Streptophyta; class Magnoliopsida; order Solanales; family Solanaceae; genus Nicotiana; species Nicotiana knightiana. Next base: position 16,801 of record ML374209.1, on the reverse strand, counting down.
TTCTTCCTTACTTTCTCAGCTATTCTTTCATTGTAGTATTTAGGGAGGACCCTATGACTTCCACACTTATGTGCTCGCACGGTTGCTTTCTGAACTGAAGTTTTAACCGTCTTCCCAATGGGACTCTCTTTTATTTTCATAACACTCATACGGTATATTTAACTACCCCAACTCCTATCTGAATACTCCTCAAATATTATAGTGTCATATCTACGAGACTGAATTGCCCACGTTGGAGTTCTCTATTTCTATCTTGCTCAATCTGCTGATTTGTCTGTATCCTCTTGTCTAACCATAATTAGGCTCTTCCTTACTACTAATTGCTTATTGGCCTATTCACGTATCAATATTCCACATAATCATTCTTGGATCATTTCCTTCGTCTTAAGTTACCTCTTGCACTAGCTCCTTATTAATCAATAATATCTCGTGCAGGAACCCTTACTTCCTTTTTTTGTGGTCATGCTTACATAACGTTCTAGAATCGTGTCATATCTGTATGCTTTGAATAAGTTCAATCTCATCCCTCTTTCATTCATTTCTTTTTTTTTTTTGCATTCTTCCTTTACCATTCCATAATTACTAGAACCGCTTAATTTTGACTAAATGTCATATTACTCTATATTCCCCCCTTTGAGGGAGTACTAAGATTTAACACTACGACGATCTGCCCATAGGTGTTTTACCTCTTCATCTTTGGCATATTTTCGCATCATTGATGACATTTACTCGTCGTACGATAATTCTTATGTACCAAAGATAACAAAATTCCTTACGTACGAGGGTGATACCTAGTGTAACTGGCACACACATTTCTTTAAACTTAACCTTTCTCACATTGCTTGCTTTAGGGAAACGTCTTCCTGAATGACCATTCTCAGAATTTGTCATGAATCTTCTTCTGTTGTCCATTCTATTATTGCTGGAATGAAATCTGAAATTCCCATGATTCCGACTATTATCAAATCACCCCGTCCTAATGCATGTTTAGCTTATCTTGTTCACCAATCCATACTAGTTTCTATTATTCTGGGGTCTAACTTTTCCTTTCGGCAGTTGCGTTGGAGTCACGAACTTATTTTTCGAAGTGAGGATATGACTTTATGGCCTATAGTCTTTTGTTGTCTCAAGGCCTGTCACCTCTCGTATTTCCCTTCTCTTGACTATAGACTCTGTAATCATGTCATTTTTTTTTCTACCGTTCTCATCCATGTACCACATTTTACTCATACTACTTCATTAACTCTCTTTTTATTTTTCCGCTAACATTTCTGTCAATCGCTTTATTCTGAAAACTTCGACAAGAGATTTCTTTGCATTTTAGATCCCCTTACTCCATCCGCGGGCTCTTAGGGTTGCTTAACATTCCCTCCCTACCAAGGACGGGAGTCATACTAAGGTAATATTTATCCATTCTAGGCTTCCAGTGCCTATGTTTGTAGTACTCATATCCAAATGTACTATTTTAGAGTGCACCATCTGGGTGTCTCACAAGGTATATAATAATAATTCACATGGGGAATCAAGAACATAGACACCCCTAGTATTTCTATGAATAAAGTCATTTATGGAAGTTGTGAATTTTCTCGTTTCGTTCATGTCGTATAGATCATGCCAAAAAGAAAGAAGGTATAACCTTAACATACCTGAGCCGATTCTCCTGACAACCCCCTACACACGTCAATTACGACAACACGTAATAGTGGACTATCATAGGAAAATAATCCGTATGACATTATTGAGAAAGATTATACCGGGCTCCTTTAAAATTGCAAATACCTTACTATTATGTCGTATAACTGACGTGAATTCCTTGTTGGAATAGTAACGATTCCATTCTTATCTTCATGAATTGTTGAAGATGTTGAAGATGCTTAATGGATTGTTGAAGACGTTTCCATTGTTGAAGACGTCAAGACATTTCTTTCAAATTGTTGAATTGTTGATGTTGAAGACTTTCCATTAGATTGTTGTATTCTTTGCAGAATGTCATTTAAGTGATAAGGAAAATGATTCCTGAACTAGAAAGGTCATATTTAATTTATTTTAGGTGGGCCCCACATTTGGGGTTTAATTAATCCAAAATTGCCATACATTGCCACCTTGATTTTAAGACCAAATAGTCACCATTTCTTCAATGCATTGCTGCCACGTTGGTTGATCAAGTTCTTATCCAAATACTTTAATTAATCAACCACAATTATTAATTAACTAGGTAATGTTCCATTACCCAATAATTAATCAATTATCCACATAATTAAAAATTATTTTCCACTTACTTAAAATATTACTCACTTTTCACATACCTTATACACCTTACTATCATGGCCATGTGGTACCTTGTATGATACTAGTCCATAAATATCGGGTATTTTAGCTCGGCCCGTATTTTATCCCAAAATGCCAAATTTCAAAGGAATTCATTTCCTTCGATTTTCTTACCCTGTCATCTTCACGAATTTACTCATGACTTGTTTGAAATAGTATAATCTTTATAATCTCCAAATAATCTTTTCCTTGGACTGATGTCAATTACCTTACAACAAATTCAACGTACAATACTACAAGGTGCAACATCGTCGTATTTTAATACTGCAAAGCATAATATTATCGTAATATAATACTGTAGGACATAACATCATCGTAATATTGCGGGGCGTAACAACATTGGAGGATGACTTTTACATGGATAGATGGAGTCTATAATGGTTGATACGAGTTTCATCAATAAATGGTTCCAGCACTACAATAAAGGATAATTTGTGAAGTTGCTTTAAGGTTTTAAGTCTCTCAATAGCTCATTTGGTTCTAATATCTGTTGCATTCCATATGATTGTGCTAATCATAAAAACTTCTTAGGAGTTGGTGTTTTTGGTGTTACTTTAGAGCTTTTTTCTTTTCTTCTAGTGATATAGTGAGAGGTGTTATCTCTAGGTGAAAGGCCATGAGATTCAACCATATTTTCTAGCACTAACCCCATTGATAGCATTAAGTAATGTATCATTTGCGTCCATATCATCACTATGTTCATCATCTGCCTCATCACCAATACTTCTTTTATCTTCAAATTATATGTTATTGTATTCATCCTCCTTTATTCTACCATGTTGATCAGTCACTGGGATAGACTGTGTTGGCGGAAGTGTAGCTGTTGTTTGAGTTCTAGCTTCTGTTGAAGAAGGTGAGTGTGCATTCTGTAATACCTTCTCAACATGAGGTGAGGGAGTTGACTCCTTCATCATGGTATCATGTAGGATCTTCATTTGAGTACTGTGAGGATTAGAATCGGTAAAATGTACTTGGGGTGCAGCTTGCGTAATAGCACCCCTCTGTTTAGTCATTTATCTTCTTCTTTTTTTTCTAAATAGGATTGTTCTTTGCTTTTGTTGCCACATATTTATGAGTCTGTGGAGTTGTTCCTTTGATTTCCTCGTCATTATGATTCCCTTCCTTGGAAATGAAGATCACACAAGTTTCTTCCTCTTCTTGGGTTGCTCCCTGAGAATCTGTCGATTGATCAATGGTTGAAAGTGATGTATCTTAGTTAAGACTCTCAACATGAGCATTCTTCTGACCATTCTTCCTTCCTTCAAAACTTTCAGCAGCATTACTTATTGATTGGACAATGGTTGCAGGAGTTATTTGATCCTCCAAATTTTCAACCTGAGCAGTCTCCTGATCATCCTTTATTCCTTCAATACTTCCAGCAGATACACTGTGAGTGGTGATCTGATTCTGTGTCACAAGCTCACCACTCCTCTCCTTAGTAACAGCATGATTGTTAGTGGTTGTACCTGCAACCGGTTGCATACTGGGTCTTTTGCACATGTTCATTCTTGTTGGTTGTTTAGTTGCTTTGGAATGTATATAGCTTGTGATTTCTTGGTGTGATTTTGTGTTCCTTTGAAATTCTTTTTCTTTGAGTATGCCAGTCTTTGTTGGAAGGGTAAACCCCTGTATTTTGGTGGGTTTCTCCAATCTACTCATTGTTGATCTGATTGGAACTCTTGTGATTGTTCTGCTCAGACCTTTGGTGTTGGCAGACCAATTGATGGTCCTGCTTCTTATTCCGAACTCTTTTCCTTGGAGGCCATACATGCTCCAGTTCTTATTTTTATTTCTTCATCATTCAATTTATTAGGGCATGTGTGTGAAAAGTGACCAATGTGTTTAATACAAGCATAATCCGGTACACTTTCATATTGAATTTCTAACCACTTGCCATTCCTATTTACAATGGGTAATGGTGGTTCAATGGAATTTTGGGCCTTTTTTATTTGGTCTGTTAAAGGTGTGACATGTGTGAGGGTAGTAACGGAGACTTCAACAAGATTATGGCCAGGTGGTTTGGGATTTATGGTTTTAGCAGGTCTATCATAGTTTGCTAAAACTTTTGGCTGTGTGTAATAATTAGCAGGTTCAATGTGCTTTTTTATCTGATTGTTTTGTTCATTTACAACACTAGTAGGACTTTGATTAACCTTGGCTGAAGATTGATTAACATCTGGTAGCAATTGCTTGACTTTCAGACCTTTGGTGTTTTTCTCTTTCTTCATTAGCAACAGTTCATTCCTTTTGTCCTACATTGGTGTCTATGGCATTTTGTCGAGCACTTAGATTGATAGACTGTGTTGGGGTGATTCTTTGAAGAATCCTGAACTTTTTCCGACTGGGGTCTGGGGATATTGACGTGGGCCTTTCCTCCAAAATACTCGTGGTTGATCCACTTCTGATGTAATCATTTTGGTCCACCACAACATCATTTTCGCTGACTTCTTTAGATACAATATCACTGGATTTTTGCATGTGGTTGGACTTCTGAGTTCTTGCAGTGCATTGACTTCTGTATTGGTTAGCGGCTATGTCTTTTAAAGGTGAGCAAACAATTGCTTCAAGTGAAGTATTTGTAGCCGTTGGGATCGATTTGGTAGAAATTGTTTGAGGTGTATTGTCTGCAGCTCGAAGGGGGTTATTTAGAGGTTGGTCTAGTAGTTTTCCACCACCAGACAGTGAAGGATTTTATATTTTTTTTGGCTCATTACTACTTTTCTTTTTCTTCTTTCCGGTGATCGCTTAAAAGGTTCTTGTCTATACGACAAAATATTTTTACGTACGAAAACATGGGATGTAGCATCATCCATCCTTTAGAACATTTGTCCTCAAATTTTGGTTGATGCTTTTATCAGTCTCATAACCTACAACTCTTATGAATACTTTCATATTGTTCGTTCCATTTAGACAACTGTTGTGTGAATAAATCTAAAGGCCAAGGCATTTCCCCTTTTAGGCCTGTTTCTCAAACCACGACATGTGGTTGGAATTCTTCCAATCTCGTAATTGTTACAACTTTCTCACTCACCTTTTCTTATCCTTACTCATGTCTACCTAAAACTTTGTCTCTCTACCATACTTTATCTTGCAACCTACATTTATCCATCCATACAACTCACAACCTTCATTTAACTTTCTAGCACCATAGATTTCCTTATGTTATTGTGGAACCTCAAGTGAGATGTCATGTCACCTACGGGTCTTCTTTACTCCCATAACTAGACCTCTCGCTCCTGGAAACCATAAGATGGAAGATATGTTACCGACAACACCACTATTGGTTCTGGATACTAATCACGGTGCTTCTAGCCCTATATTTGAAGTCTGGACTATCCATACCCTTCTGTACTTGAGTATATCGTACTCTATTTACCTTTACTTACTTACCTTTAAATATCATATCTCATCTTTTGTCGCTTTCATAACCTTCATTCCACATAGGTAGAATATACATCCACACTTTAAAGCTCTACTGTAATACCGACACCTCTAGTGCATACACAATCTAGCATAAACTTCATACTGATTTCTTATGACTCAGCTCTATGGCACGATCTGGAAAATAAAGAAGGGTAACATTTCCTAAATTCCTTGTAGCTCTCAACTATAAGTGTGGCGCGCAACATACCCATAAGTGAGACTCTACTAGACACGACATCGTAGACTCCCTAGGACACGACCTGCTCTGATACCACTTTGTCATAACCCGAACTAGGTGAGGTGGACAAGCACTCAGTACCTCATTTACACGGAGACTCATTTTGTACGGTTACTAATTTACTTAAACTCGAGCTTTTGCATGCAGAAAAGTACCAAACATATATATATATATATATATATATATAACCATAGACCTATGAGGCCTCACCATTTACATCTTGCTGCTAACAGTGACATAATATAGCACTGGTGTCCATGCATCTACAAAATCCTCTAAGAATATCTTACTGACATAACATGGTCGGGACAAGGCTTCGACCTACCCAAAAGTATATATGCATAGAACAGTCTAATAACCTCTCGACTTGGCTGTACTCCAAATGATATAGAGCTTCGCCAATCCTCGATTGGATATCACTCCGTCGATGATAAGATCCCACCAAACTGAATACCTAAATTACAAGCATGAATGTAGTGCCCCAACGATGGGACCTTAGTACAAAGAACTAGACACGACATTGTAGATTCCCTAGGACACGACCTGCTCTGATACCACTTTGTCATAACCCCAACTAGGTGAGGTGGACAAGCACCCAGTACCTCATTTACATGGAGACTCATTTTGTACGATTACTGATGTACTTAAACTCGAGCTTTTGGACGCAGAAAAGTCCCAAAACATATATATATATATATATGTTTTGGGACTTTTCTGCGTCCAAAAGCTCGAGTTTAAGTACATCAGTAATCGTACAAAATGAGTCTCCATGTAAATGAGGTACTGGGTGCTTGTCCACCTCACCTAGTTGGGGTTATGACAAAGTGGTATCAGAGCAGGTCGTGTCCTAGGGAATCTACAATGTCGTGTCTAGTTCTTTGTACTAAGGTCCCATCGTTGGGGCACTACATTCATGCTTGTAATTTAGGTATTCAGTTTGGTGGGATCTTATCATCGACGGAGTGATATCCAATCGAGGATTGGCGAAGCTCTATATCATTTGGAGTACAGCCAAGTCGAGAGGTTATTAGACTGTTCTATGCATATATACTTTTGGGTAGGTCGAAGCCTTGTCCCGACCATGTTATGTCAGTAAGATATTCTTAGAGGATTTTGTAGATGCATGGACACCAGTGCTATATTATGTCACTGTTAGCAGCAAGATGTAAATGGTGAGGCCTCATAGGTCTATGGTTATATATATATATATATATATATATATGTTTGGTACTTTTCTGCATGCAAAAGCTCGAGTTTAAGTAAATTAGTAACCGTACAAAATGAGTCTCCGTGTAAATGAGGTACTGAGTGCTTGTCCACCTCACCTAGTTCGGGTTATGACAAAGTGGTATCAGAGCAGGTCGTGTCCTAGGGAGTCTACGATGTCGTGTCTAGTAGAGTCTCACTTATGGGTATGTTGCGCGCCACACTTATAGTTGAGAGCTACAAGGAATTTAGGAAATGTTACCCTTCTTTATTTTCCAGATCGTGCCATAGAGCTGAGTCATAAGAAATCAGTATGAAGTTTATGCTAGATTGTGTATGCACTAGAGGTGTCGGTATTACAGTAGAGCTTTAAAGTGTGGATGTATATTCTACCTATGTGGAATGAAGGTTATGAAAGCGACAAAAGATGAGATATGATATTTAAAGGTAAGTAAGTAAAGGTAAATAGAGTACGATATACTCAAGTACAGAAGGGTATGGATAGTCCAGACTTCAAATATAGGGCTAGAAGCACCGTGATTAGTATCCAGAACCAATAGTGGNTATATATATATATATATATATATATAAATACATACATACATAGACCTATGAGGCCTCACCATTTACATCTTGCTGCTAACAGTGACATAATATAGCACTGGTGTCCATGCATTTACAAAATCCTCTAAGAATATCTTACTGACATAACATGGTCGGGACAAGGCTCTGACCTACCCAAAAGTATATATGCATAGGACAGTATAATAACCTCTAGACTTGGCTGTACTCCAAATGATATAGAGCTTCGCCAATCCTCAGCTGGATATCACTCTGTCGATGATGAGAGCCCACCAAACGGAATACCTAAAATTGCAGGCATGAATGTAGAGCCTCAACGATGGGACATTAGTACAAAGAAATGTACGAAGTATGCAAGTCAAACATATAAATAACTGAATTGGAACTGAACTAACAAGTATATATGATATAATGAAAGTAATCTAGAGGGTTAGTGAAATCCGGGAATCATGCTTACCTTATTCTGACTCGTAACATATCTAGGTATTGAATTATCCAAGTTACATTACAAAGGATGTAGGCTGAAAAGGGAAGGCACCGTTGGTCGAGAACATCAAATGTCACGACTGTCGTATATGCATCTAGTTCATGTCATGATATACATGAACTTGTCCCCATGCGCTATCTATAATGGGAACCATCATATTATGGAACTTCATCAATAACATTCTTATAGCAATCATACATTATATCTGAATATATACCTTAGGCATATCAAACATCTCCAGGGCTACACTGAAACATAAAAGTGGCACTTACGCGTTTCATATGAGACTGTCCGTAAGGCTTACTCATAAACATTAATAACCAGTGGCTCGTACGCGTAACATAGTAGACCGTCGGTACAGGTCATAATACTGAGGTCTGGCTATGCATACAACTAAGACCGTCCATAACCAACCTTCAATATGCACCTATGCGTTCATAGACTATCCATAGGGCTTCCCTGTACACCTACACATTCATAGATCGTCCATAAGGATTATGTCTTATAAATATTCATTTCATATCACTCATAAAGAAATCATTCAATCTTCAATAGATAAACGTGTGTTCATAACATACAAGTTCGCGAGTAATTTGTTACAATAACCAATCCTATTCCTTAGCCACTTGCTACGGCATCCTTTATATTCAATATTATTTAGTCGTGAAGAACATTGTAACTAATTCGGATTAAAAATGGATATATATGTACACATAACGTAATATGCTTAGCTTGCGAGGCTACTCGTGTGTATGTGTGTGTTAATATATGTGTGTGTGTGTGTATATATATATATATATATATATATATATATATATATATATATATATATATATATATATATATATATATATATATATCCATTCATCAATACATAACAAGAGTTGCAGAATTGAGGCTCTATCAACTTATATTCTATAATATATGACTCCATAGGTAATGTGTATATCGTCACTAACATCTCTCTCATATATAATCAACCTTATTTAACTTGACAACAACATAACTATCTTTGTGGGTCTTTATCAACTTTGTGAACATAAACGTATATGTATTGGAAGTTTTGTCATTCTTTAGGTCGAAAGTTTCTTATCATTCTGAAAACTATACATTATTCTACCTTGTTGAACTACTCGTAAATAACTGTCCCTCATTATACAGACATTATATTGCTTCTGATTCGTCAGACCATTCGTAATGTTTAATTAACATATAGACTTCTTGCTACATATAAAATACAAGGATCTTTCGGAAGGCTCTATGTACTCCTAAGAATACATGAAACTGCGACCAACACAATCTTTTCCAACATTCATATGACTATACTCATGAGCGAACCGCAATTGTCTATAACGACCCGACCGGTCGTTTTGCGTTATCGAACCACGTTCACCTAAATGAAACTTTCCATAGCGTCTTATTGTGATTTAGGACTTGCGGGGGCGGGTGGTCCGGGATTCGGAAGTGTTTAGAGTGCTATAGGAAAACTTGGTTCCTTAAGGTTGGCCTTTAAGGCCAAGTTTGACTTCGGTCAATATTTTGGGCAAACGACCTCAGAATCGAGTTTCGACGATTCTGGTAGCTTAGTATGATGATTCCGGACCTGGGTATATGTTTGGAATGGGTTTCTGATGACCTGGGAGCGTTTCGGCTCCCAATATTAAAATAAGAAGTTCCTTAAGTTCCTATTGTGGTTTGCAATATATTTTTGAGTTATCGAGGTCCGAACGGAATTTCGGCGTCGGGAATTGTTCTTTTATGTCATTTATGACTTGCCTGCAAAATTTGGTATCATCCCGAGTAGTATAGGTCGGTTCGGCGCGTTGTTAGCGAAGTCAAGAAAACTTAAAATTCCTAAGTTTGGTTCTAGGGGTTTTGAGGTGTGATTTTGAGTTTTAGCGTTGTTTTGGGTGTTCTGAAGGCTTGAGCGAGTCCATATTATGATTTGGGACTTGTTGGTATATTTGGACGGGGGCTCGGGTGGGCCTAGGTGCCTCTGGGAAACCACACGAGGCCAAAAACCAACTGAAATAGCTGCTGGTGCACCTGTTTTGGTAGTATCCGCAGGTAAGGTTTACTAGTCGCAGGTGCGGGACCGCTCCTGCGGTCCCAGCCTCGCGGGTTCGACCCCCAGCGGGCAGTCCATTTCTCGCAGGTGCGGACAAAGTTCCACAGGAGCGGAGCCGCAAGTGCAGTCTCCCCTCCGCAGGTGCGGGTCCCAGGCTTACTCACCCATTTCCGCAGGTGCGAGCCTTTGCTCGCAGGTGCGGAAATACAGTCAGACAGTGTGTTTCTTAAATACGGGATTCTTCATTATTTCTTCATTTCTTCCTCCATTAGAACACCTTGAGAGCTTGGGAAAAGGGCTCAACGACCCAACCACTGAAAGGTAAGTAGATTCTATCCTAGAGTTAGTTAATGCATGCATTCTTAGTGGAATTTAATTACTTGATTAGTGAAAAATTAGAAATTTGGGTAGGAAACTAGGGCCTTCGAGAATTTAGAAAATTACCCGTCAATTAGCTATGAAATCAAGTAAAAATCATGTATTAATGATCCTTAGGCTATGCGTGAGTGTTTCCTTCGAAAAGTTTTGGAATCCGAGCATGCGGGTCTGGGGTTGGATTTTAGGATTTCTTCAAGAATGGCGAAATTGACTTAGTAGTAGGAGGATTTTCATACTTTGAGCATAAATTGATGAATTTGTATAACATTTGGCTAGTCTCGAGTCCTCGGGTATAGAGTTCGGAGTTTCGGGCGCGTTCTTGGTCGGGGGAGTAGATTCGACACGAGGTGAGTCTCCTTTATAACCTTGTAAGGGGGAACTATCCCCCTAGGTGCTTTAAATGACTATGTGCTAATGTTTGTGGGGGCTACGTACGCGCGAAGTGATGAGAGTCCATACGTAGCGACTATTATTGTTATGTCCGGGTAGTTAGGCACATACCATACATTATGTTTTCCTTGAAATGAACTATATGCTTAGTGAATTAATGTTATATGCGACTTGTTTCCCTGAGATCTTGGAATTTAAGTAATTTTAAGGAATTTTTCACGAAAAGTAATTGATAAAGAATAAATGTGTGGATTGTGTGTGCATGTGACCGCTTCGCAATTTACATTCCGCGAGCAGAGTGTTATTTCCCCAATTCTCATGGGAGCGAGCCGTACGCCACAGCGAGATTGAAAGATATATATTATGGTTCGGGCCGTTCGACCCTCGGCAGTGCACAAATATGATCATTATGATGGCTTAGGCTGGTTGTCCTTATCCTGTATGCGCATGTTAAATTGTTAAGAATTCTTTTATGGATTTTGAGTGTTCATATATATTTTTAAAGGAAAGAAAACAATAATGAAGTAGGAATTGTATATTTACTTTCATTATTTATTTGAACGGTTATTTTAAATGTTTATTGCTTTTATCATCCTTGTATGTCCATTACTGATATTATATCTTGCTAATCATTTTGTTGTACCTTAGTGAGTGTCAAGTCGACCTCTCGTCACTAACTCTTTTGAGGTTAGGAGGGATACTCACTGGGTACATATTTGTTTATGTACTCATGCTGCACTTCTGTACTTAATTATATAAGTTCTGAGGATTGTGCATCTGGTTATCAGACCGGATCTCGATTCTGATCTTAGTTTGACCCGACTTCACGGTGAGCTGCTTCTTCTGACGATCCTCAGAAGAACCATGGAGTTTTCTTTTTGTTATTTCCCATCTATTTCTTTCATACAATGGGACTGTATATTATGTTTTGTATATTATGTTAGTATGCCCGTAGGACTTGTGACACTAGTTCCTGGCATACATGTAGTTGTTATTTTGGTTTGCGGGTCTGTATTTATATATATATATTGGCTCATTCCTCTTTTTGACTGCTTTTGGTAAAAATGGCTTGCTATCTTTTTCAATTAATGTTTGAACTTAAAAAACTTGGCACGTATTGGGATGTTTAACCAAGCATGGGAGAAATCCTTAGTAATTTAAGTGTGGGCTTGCCTAACCCCGGTGTTGGGCGCCATCACGACTTGAGTTAGTATTTTGGGTCGTGACAACATGGTATCAGAGCACTAGGTTCACATAGGTCTCACAACTCACAGGCAAACCTGGTAGAGTCTTGCGAATCGGTATGGAGACGTCTGTACATATCTTTGGAGGCTATAGGGTGTTATGAAAACCTCTCCTTATTTTTATTCTAACGTGCAGTCAATGGTTTACTACATTTCATTCATCTATTCTCTCACTGATGCTGAGGACGCGTGCATTCGATATTCCAGACCCGGGAGGGGTTGCTACCCCCGTTGATCGAGGCCGTGGCAGAGGCCGGGGGAGGGCACTGGCCCGAGGTAGGGGACGAGGGCGTCCCCGAGCTATTACAGTCATACCACCACGAGAGGACCCTACTATAGAGGAGCAGGGTGAGGTGCCCCCAGCAGGTCCTGCTCCAGTGGACTTTATGACGGCGCCAGGATTCTAGGAGATCATGGGCCGTATGATGAGGTTCATGGACACCATGTCCCAGGCCGGTTTATTTCCGGCAGATCCTGCCACATCTCAAGCGGGAGGGGGGCCCAGAATCCTACCGCCAGGCTGCAGGTCAGGCAGCAGCATTACATCATACCCCGAGTACACTGCCCGTGGGTGGGGCTCAGCCTGTAGCAGCAGCACCCGAGCCCAGGCCAGCTACGGATGACGATCCGCAGAAATATTGGACCGATGGACTCGGTTGCACCCTCCAGTCTTCGGGGGTGAGCGGGGCGAGTATGCCTAGGATTTTGTTGACAGGTGCAGGGATAGGCTGCACCATATAAGGATATTAGAGTCCCATGGAGTGGACTTCACTACCTTCCAGCTAGAGGGCAGAGCTCGCAGATGGTGGCAAACCTATATTCTCAGCAGGCTAGCAGATTCTCCTTCTATCACCTAGGAGCAGTTCACTCAGATGTTTCTAAACAGGTATATCCCACCCTCCGAGAGGGAAGAGCTACGATATCAGTTGAAGCAGTTGGAGCAGGGACAGATGTTAGTGACATATTATGAGGCTAGATTCTCAGAGTTGTCTCGCCACGCACATATGATATTACCTACAGATGCTGAGAGAGTGCGGAAATTTATAGCAGGGATGCACTCCGATATTAGGGCCAACATGGCTCGAGAGGTGGAGATGTGTACTCCATATCAGCTGGTGGTCGAGTTAGCTCGTCAGATAGAGGGCTATCGATCGAAAGGCAGAGAGAAGGGTCAGCATGACAAGAGAGCCAGATTCTCCGGGGATTTCAGAGATGCCCCAGTTAGGGGCAGAGGTCAGTTCAGTAGAGGTCAGTTTAGTAGGGGTCATCCTAGCAGGCCTCCATATTTAGCACCCCACCACCTCTCCGAGGTGTTCCAGCGAAGGCTCATTTCAGCGCCATGCCAGAACGTTCCTACCGCCCTCCAGGCATTCATAGTTCACCCAGTGGTTATCCCAGTTATTCGAGATTCCCCAGTCCCTAATTCAGTGCTATGCCAAAGAGTACACATCGTTCTTCGACCATTCAGGGTTCCTCTTCGGGGCAACAGGCTATGATACCCGGAGGTTGTTATGAGTGTGGGGATTCAGGTCATATGAAGAGGCATTGTCCCAGGTTTCGGGGCAAAGCGGTGCAGCAGGATTATCAGCCTATGGGTCCAGCACTAGCCGTCAGGCCACCTAGAGGTGGGGGACAGGTCGGCAGGGGTCATCCTAGAGGTGAAGGTCAGTCAGGGGGAGGTCAGCCAGCTCTTGTTCATTCTGGCAGGGCTCAGTCTTCCGGTGCTCCAGCTAGATTCTATGCTATCCCGGCTAGATCAGATGCAGTGGCCTCAGATGCCATGATCACAAATATTATTACAGTATGTAGTAGAGAGGCATCGGTATTATTTGATCCAGGATCCACTTATTCCTATGTTTTGGTCTTATTTGCTCATTTTCTAGATGTCCCTCGTGAGTCCTTGGGTTCTCTTATTTATGTGTCCACTCCCGTGGGCGATTCTGTGCTTGTAGACCAGATTTGTCGGTCCTGTGTGATTTCGTTTTATATGTTCAAGACTCGAGCGGGTCTCCTATTGCTCGACATGGTTGATTTCGAGATTATTTTAGGCATGGATTAGCTATCTCCTTATCATGCATGCTAGATTTCCATGCCAAGATAGTTACTTTAGCCATGACAGAGTCACCTAGGCTAGAGTGGAGAGGTTCCTCAGTTAGTGCAGCCAACCGGGTTATTTTATTCCTGAAGGCTCGACACATGGTCGAGAAGGGTTTTTTAGCCTACCTCGCCTATGCGCGGGACACTACCACCGAGTCTCCGATGATTGATTCAGTGCCAGTTGTTCGAGAGTTTGCTGATGTATTTCCTTCGGACCTTCCGGGCATGCCTCCCGATCGTGATATTGATTTTCGCATTGATTTAGCTCCAGGAACCCAGCCTATATCTATTCTTCCGTACTATATGGCTTTGAAAGCGTTGAAGGAGTTGAAGGAGCAACTTGAGGAGTTGTTAGCTAAGGGGTTCATCAATCGAGTGTATCGTCGTGGGGCGCTCCAGTTATATTCGTGAAGAAAAAGGATGGGTCCATGCGGATGTGTATTGATTACCGCTAGTTAAACAAGGTTACCATTAAGAACAAGTATCCTTTGCCGCGCATCGATGATTTTTTTGACCATTCGCAGGGTGCTCGTGTGTTTTCTAAGATTGATTTGAGATTGCGGTATCATTAGTTGAGGATTCGGGCTTCAGATGTTCCAAAGACTGCTTTTCGTATGATATATGGCCATTATGAGTTCCTGGTGATGTCCTTTGGCTTGACTAATGCCCCAGCAGCATCCACGGGCTTGATGAATAGAGTGTTCAGGCCGTATATTGATTCCTTTGTCATTATCTTCATTGATGATATTTTGATTTACTCACGTAGCCTGGGGGAGCACGAGCAACATTTGAGAGTTATGATCCAGACTTTGCGAGAATAGAAGCTATATGCTAACTTCTCCAAGTGTGAGTTCTGGTTGGATTCCGTGGAATTCTTGGGGCATGTTGTTTCTGGAGAGGGTATCAAGGTTGATCCTCAGAAGATCGAGGAAGTTCAGAGTTGGTCGCGCCTACTTCAGCTATAGAGATCAGGAGCTTTTTGGGCCTAGCAGGCTATTATCGCCGATTTGTTGAGGGTTTCTCTTCTATTGCAGCTCCATTGACTAGATTGACTCAGAAGAATGCCCCGTTCCGATGGTCTGACGAGTGTGAGGCGAGCTTTCAGAAGCTCAAGATAGCATTGACCTCAGCACCAGTTCTAGTGTTGACTTCCGGTTCTGGGATGTATACAGTATATTGCGACGCTTCACGTGTTGGCTTGGGGTGTGTTATTTATAATACTTCACGTCAGCTGAAGGTTCATGAGAAGAATTATCCTGTGCACGATTTGGATTTGGCGGCGATTGTTCATGCTCTTAAGATTTGGAGGCACTACTTGTATGGAGTGTCCTGTGAGGTTTATACAGACCACCGTAGCTTGCAGCACTTGTTCAAGAAGAAGGATCTTAATTTGAGGCAACGCAAATGGCTTGAGTTGTTGAAGGATTATGATATCACCATTCTTTATCACCCGGTCAAGGCAAAAGTGGTAGCAGATGCTTTGAGCAAAAAGGCGGAGAGTATGGTAGCTTGGCTTATATAGTAGCAGAGGAGAGACCTCTAGCCTTGGAAATTCAGTCCTTGGCCAATTGCCTGGTGAGATTAGACCTTTTAGAGCCCCGTCGAGTTCTTGCACATGTGGTTGCTTAGTTTTCGTTATTGGGGGAGATTGAGGCTTGGTAGTATGATGATCCGTGTTTGGCTGAGCTACGAGAGAAAGTGGTTAGAGGCAGGGCCAAAGAGGTTATTATTGGTGAGGATGGTGTTCTGAGACTTCAGGGCCACTTATGTGTTCCTAATGTTGATGGCCCGAGGGAGAGGATTCTAGAGGAGGCACACAGTTCTCATATTCTGTTCATCCTGGTGCTACGAAGATGTATCGTGATTTGAAGCAGCATTACTGGTGGAGGCAGATGAAGACGGACATTGTGGAGTATATGACTAGGTGTCTGAATTGCCAGCAGGTGAAGTATGAGCACCAGAGGCCAGGAGGCTTACTTCAGTAGATGCCCATTCCGGAGTGGAAATGGGAGCGCATCACTATGGACTTCGTGGTTGGGTTACCTCAGACCTTGCGGAAGGTTGACGCGGTTTGGGTCATTATGGATAGATTGACCAAATCAGTGCATTTCATTCCAGTGGCTACTACATATACTTCTGAGAGGTTGNTAACAATTAACTAACAATTTAATGTAAACAATGATAATAAAGGTCTAAGGTTATGGTTTCCCCCGTTGGTGAATTCTTTCTCGAATATTTCTTATAGCTTAATTAATCTTCTCTATCAATCATGAACACTCTATCAACCATAAATCTCCCTCAAGTAATTATGATAATTTACTAGATGCACTCTCTCAAGTTACGCTAGCTAGATCGCAATA
>MDKJ01080559.1:0-29317 GCA_005239525.1 Nicotiana knightiana | reverse complement strand
ACTGGCGTGCTCTAATCTGATCGTAAAGAGAAGACCTGGAGGCTACATAAGCCAACACCCGCGAGGGATCTGATAGATATAATCTCACCAACCAACCTACTAAGGCCTGAACATAAAGGGCTAATGGTCGCTCTGCTACTGGAAGGTAGGCTAAACTCCCCAAACTCTCTGCTCTGCGACTCAAGGCATCAGCCACTACATTGGCCTTCCCCGGATGATATAAGATAGTGAGGTCATAATCCTTGAGGAGCTCTAACCATCTCCTCTGACGCAAATTCAAGTCCTTCTGCCTCAGTAGATACTGCAAATTGTGATGATCAGTGAAAATATCACACTGCACTCCATACAAATATTGCCGCCAAATCTTCAAGGCATGAACAATGGCAGCTAACTCAAGATCATGCACTAGATAATTCTTCTCGTGCACCTTCAACTGTCTGGACGTGTAGGCAATCACCCAACCGTCCTGCATCAATACCGCTCCCAAGCCAACTCTAGAAGCATCACAATAGACTATGTAAGAACCCGAACCAGCAGGCAAAACTAGTACTGGAGTTGTAGTCAATGTTGACTTGAGCTTCTGAAAGCTCTCCTCACACTCCTCAGACCATTTGAATAGAGCACCCTTCTAGGTCAATCAGCCGAAGCAATAGAATAGAATCCCTCCACATAGCGACGGTAATAACCTGCCAAACCAAGGAAACTCCTAATCTCTATAGCTGAGGACGGTCTGGGCCAACTATGCACTGCCTCAATCTTCCTTGGATCAACCTGAATCCTCTCACTAGACACCACGTGCCCCAAGAAGGCTACCGAACCAAGCCAAAACTCACACTTGGAGAATTTTGCATAAAGCTTCTCCTCCCTCAACCTCTGTAACACAACTCTCAAATGTTGAGCATGCTCTTCCTGGCTACGAAAATAAACCAGGATGTCATCAATGAACACAATGACGAAGGAATCAAGATAAGGCTGAAACACGCTGTTCATCAATTGCATGAACGCAGCTGGGGCATTGGCCAGCCCAAATAACATAACCAAGAACTCATAATGACCATATCTGGTCCTGAAAGCAGTCTTCGGAATATCAGAATTCTGAATCCTCAACTGATGATACCCAGATCTCTAATTAATTTTGGAAAACACTCTAGCTCCCTGAAGCTGGTCAAACAAATCATCAATGCGGGGCAAGGGATACCGGTTCTTCACCGTAACCCTATTCAACTACCGATAGTCAATACACATACGCATGGACCCATCCTTCTTCTTCATGAACAACACCGGTGCACCCCAAGTGACACACTAGGCCGAATGAACCCCTTATCCAGGAGCTCCTGAAGCTGCTCCTTCAATTCCTTTAGCTCCGCTGGAGCCATACGATAAGGTGGAATAGCAATAGGCTGAGTGGCTGACACCAAGTCAATACCAAAATCAATATCCCTATCGGGTGACATGCCTGGCAGGTCTGCAGGAAACACATAAGGAAAGTCACGGACCACAGGAACTGAATCAATAGCGGAAGTCTCGCCACCGACATCCCTCACAAAGGCCAAATACGATAAACACCCTTTCTAAACCATGCGCTGAGCCTTAAGGTAGGAAATCACCCTGCTACGCATATACTCGAAAGAACTTCTCCACTCAACCCTCGGACACCCTGGCATAGCTAAGGTCACGGTCTTAGCGTGACAATCAAGAACAACATGGCACAGAGATAACCAATCCATGCCCAATATCACGTCAAAATCGACCATGCTGAGTAACAATAGGTCCACTCGGGTCTCTATACCCCCGATAGATATCATGCACGACCGATACACACGGTCTACAACAACAGTATCGCCCACCGGAGTCGACACATGAACAGAGGTGACTAGAGACTCACGGGGCATATTTAGAAAACCGGCAAAATATGAAGAAACATAGGAATATGTATAACCAGGGTCAAACAAAGCCAAGGCATCACGACAACAAACTGAAACAATACCTGCGATCACGACATTTGAGGCCATAGCATCCGGCCTGGCTGGAAATGCATACATGCGAGTCTGACCTTCCCCTGCTCGACCTCCCCCTCTAGGGCGGCCTATGGCTGACTGACCACCACCCCTGGCTGCCTGGGCGGGTGGTGAAGTGACTGGAGTTGAAGTCGAGGGCTGGCCCCTCAGCTAAGAAGATCCACCAGAATGGCAGGGACACTGCCTCCACACGTGCCCGAACTCTACACACTCAAAGAAACTCCCTGGAGCTGGAGGCGGGGACTGATAGAAACCCCTAACGCCTATACAGCCACTGGAAGACTCATGCACAGAAGAACCCTGAACTAGGGGTGCTCGAGCTTCACTCTGAGCTGGGAGGGCACCAAATGAAGTGCGGCCTGTCTGAGAACCACGGGGACCCTGCCCCGAAGAGGCACCACTATATGCTGGATGGCCTGACCGAGGAAGCCTAAATGAACGGCCCCTACCCTGCTGAAACTGTCCCCTGAAGGGAGCACCACTGGAACTGCCCGAACCACGAGGCCTCTTGGCCTCTCTCTCCTCTCGCTCCTAGCGGCGAACGAACTCGATATCCCGAGCTATGTCAAAAACCTGCTCGAATGAAGCACCTGATACTCTCTCCCGAGTCATAAGCAACCGAAGCTGATAAGATAGACCAACCACAAGCTTCCTCACCCTCTCACTATCAGTAGGACAATCTCAGAAGCATACCTAGCCAACTCGGAGAACCTCATCTCGTACTAAGTAACTGATAACTCTCCCTGGCGCTGCTCCTCTCTGTGGGACTGAGGAACATACTTTTCCAAAAAGATTGTGGAGAACTGCCGCCAGGTAAGAGGTGCTGAACCAATCGGTCTACGCCTCTCGAGCGACTCGCACCATGTAAAGGCAACACCCGCAAACTGAAATGTAGCAAATGATACCCCACTGGTCTCCAAAATACCCGCGGTACGCAGTATCCTCTATCACCTATCTAGAAATCCCTGGGCGTCCTCGCCCTCTGTACCGCTGAAAGTCGTAGGCTGAAGTCTGCTGAATCTCTCCAACCTGCATTGCTCGTCCTCAGGCATAACAGGGACCACATAATCCTGGACCGGAGCAACTGGCTGAGCTGGGGCTGCCCGCGGTGCCTGAATACCCTGTGCAGCCTGATCAAGTGCCCGGGCAACTGAAGTCTGATTGCCTCCCCTGGCCTGAGCTGTAGTGGCAGTAGAAGACATGGAGACTGCCTGAGCCAAACTGGTGCATACTGTCAATATCTAAGACAGGGCCTCCTGAAGACCCGGAATAACCATAGGCACTGCTGGTGCCTGAACCTGTCCCGCTGGGACACCATCAGCGGGAACCTGATCATGATCGATAGGGGGATTCTGAGGCATTGCCCCGGCTGCTGCGCGGGCTGGTCCCCTACCTTTACCACGACCTCGACCTCTCGCTGGTCTAGCCGGTGACTGGTTACTCTGATCGGTATGGCATGTTCTCACCATCTGTGAGAGAATGAAACAACGTAAGTTCAGATTTCAAGAATCAATATATCATCACGAAAGAGTTCAAGAAAGATAGAAATATTTCCTAAAAGTTTGGCAGCCTCTCGTAGATAAGTATAGACACCTTCGTACCGATCCGCAAGACTCTACTAAACCTGCTCAGGACCGTTGAGTCCTATGTAACCTAGCGCTCTGATACCAAACTGTCACGACCCAAATCCTAAATCGGCCGTGATGGCCTCTATCGTGGAACTAGGATAGCCAATAATCACATTTTCACAATTTTTTTCAAATCCCATTCCAAAATCCGAGCATTTCATAAATATACAGAAATTACTGAATAAAGTAGGTCAATATTATACAATACTGCCAACCCCAAAACTCAGAGTCAACGTGTCATGAGCATCTAGAAGAATAAGTCAAAATATACTATCATAATACAAAATCTCCGAATGAAAGCTAGATACAATAGGGAGGGAAAAACAGAGATGCTGCGGACGCTGAACAACTACCTCTATACCCCGCAAATCCGGCTCCGCACGGAATAACTGGCTAAAGCTCGATGTCTGCACCTGAATCTGCACACAGAGGTGAAGGGAGTAATGTGAGTACACCGACTCAGTAGTAATGAAAATAAATCAGGTTTGAGCAGCAAGAAACACATAAAATCAATATCATCAAATCACAAGAGGCACAACCTTCCTTTCCAACAGTATAACATAGATATCTGGAATCATCATGTCTTAAAATCATATTCAGAAAAATCCTTTAAAATATGTATATTTTTCGACAACTTCAACCGAAAGGTTTAGTATGAAAATAAAATGAATCATATAGAAGCCTTTCGGGCAAACATATTTCCTAAGCTCAGAGTGAGAGTAGTAAATCGTCAGTAGCCCCTCGGGCAAAACATATATCATAATCAGCCCCTCGGGCATGCCTCATAGTCACTCATAATCAGTCTCTCAGCACCTCACAGTCACTCATGCCTCCCAATCACTCGTCACTCGGCACTGTGTAGGTACCTGCGCTCACTGGGGGTGTGTAAAGACTCCGACTCTGGAGGGGCTCCTTCAGCTCAAGCGCTAATTAACAAGCCAAATCATGGCATCAATCACTCTTAGGCTCTCGGCCTCTCTCATATCAGAAATATCCTCACAACATTGGCCCTCGGCCTCACTCAGTCAGACACTCTCACATGCCACTTGGGCCATAAATAAAACGGGGTTCTCGACCCAAATAATATTTCATTTCAAGAAAATCGTAATATCATCAAATAGGAGTGTCAACAATTTCACAAGAAAGACTGAATGTAAAATCATAGTTTCAAAGTAGTGAGAATATCAGTAAAATAGCCCTCAAGGGGTTAAAACAGATCGGCACTAGGCCCCAAACATGGCTTACAACCCAAATATATCAAATCATAGTAATTCTGTAAAACATATGCTTAAAAAGCAATTTCGCAACTCAGCAGTTGCCTGAAAAGAAAAATATTTCCAAATTTTCAGTTCGTGCGTGCCCACACTCGTTATCTAGTGTGTGCGTCACTCCAAATCCATGAAAGGGATGTAAGGTCTGGGGTTTCATACCCTCAGGACAATAGTTATAACCATTACTTACCTCCACCGGGCCACAACACTAGTACGCAATGCTCTTGCCCCTCAAATCGATTCCTGATTGCTCCGAATCTAGCCAAAACCAGTTTAACATCATCAATATATAACCAAGGAACACAACCCAATCGAAAACTATCAAATTACACAAAAATTTCGAAATTCGGCCAAACTTGAGCCCCGGGCCCACGTCTCAGAATTCGATAATTTTTACATCACTAGGAACCTCGTCCTCCCACGATTCTACTCATACCAAAATCATCACAATCGGATCACAATTGGCTACCCAAAACCTCAAAAGAATTTCCAATTCTCCACCCCCTTCTTCCCAACCTTTTCCTACTCAAATCCTTAAATTTTCAAGCCTAATCCGAACAAAATAACATAGGAACGATGTTAGTAACCAAAGAACTTACCTTTGCCGAAGAATCTTGAGTTTCCCTCTCCAAATCGCCTTCAAAGACTCCTCTCGCATGCAAAATGGTAAAAAAATAAGAGAATTTTCGCGGAGGGCCTTTATATACTGTTTCTGCTAGTCATTTCCGCTCCTGCGGACCTTTAGCCGCACCTGCGGTCCCAGGTGCGCACCTGCGGAATCTTCACTTAACAGACCAATCCCGCACCTGCGGCCACTTCTCCGCACCTGCGGCTTCGCAGGTGCGGTTAAAACTTCGCACCTGCGGAAATTTCCCTGCCTAGAGTTTTCCGCACCTATGAAATCGACCATCGCACCTGCGGTGTGACGACCCAAAGGGTCATCACCTATTTTATTACCCATTCCGTACTTTTTAGTCCTCGAAAACCTTATATTTAGTTGCCTTGATTTGCGTGCACATTCCGGGCGCGTAACCGTACAACTTAAATATGAAATTATGGGAAAAATGCTAAGATTTGATATTAGAATGAATAAATTTGACTTCGGTAAGCTTTTTGGGTAAACGGACCCGGACCCATGATTTGACGGTCCCGGAGGGTCCGTAGGAAAATATGGGACTTAGGCGTATGCCCGGAATCGAATTCCGAGGTCCCAAGCCCGAGAAATGAATTTTTGAATAAAATTGTTTTCTGAAAATATTTAAGGAAATTAAAAATGAAATCTGATTAGAAAGTGATGGTATCGGGCCCGTATTTTTGTTCCGGCGCCCGGTACTGGTCATTTATATAGTTTAAGCACTTTCTGTAAAGTTTGGTTGAAATCGGATTTCATTTGTCGGGTTTCGGACTTAAAATGGAAAATTTGATATTTTATGAAATTTGATAGAATTCATGGATTTTGAGACCTAATTCAATGTATATGATGTTGTTTTGGCGATTTGATTGCACGTGCAAGTTTGTAGGATGTTGTGGGAGTTATCTGTGAAATTTGGTATCATTCCGAGTTGTATAGGTCAGTTCGGCACGTTGTTAGCGAAGTTTAGAAGGCTTAAAATTCCTAAGTTTGGTTCTTGAAGTTTGGGGGTGTGATTTCGAGTTTTAGCGTTGTTTTGAGTGTTCTGAAGGTTCTAGTGAGTCCGTATTATGATTTGGGACTCGTTGGTATATTTGGACTAAGGCTCGGGTGGGCCCAGGTGCCTTCCGGGCACCTAGCGGGGCTAAAAACCAGCAAACACAGCTGTTGGTGCACCTGCTCTGGTGTGACCGCAGGTGCGGTTGCCCAGCATCGCAGGTGCGGTCCCAGGCATCGCAGGTGCGATCATCAATGGCCTGGCCAGCCATCGCAGGTGCAGAGCATTTCTCGCAGGTGCGGTCTCCACTTCGCAGGTGCGATCCCAGACCCCTTAGCCCAATTCCGCAGGTGCGGTCCCCAGAGCCGCAGGTGCGATTTCACTGTTATGGCAGTGAGTTTTAAAAATGGGTTTTAAACCCATTTTTCTCATTTTCCATCTTCTTCCTTATGCGATTTCCTCCATTTTTAAGAGCTATCAACCAGGTCTCATAAGGTAAGTGAATTCCACCCGGAAATTTGTTTCATGCATGCATCCTAGCCTAATTAACTACATAAACTAGTGCAAAAATTCAAGAAAATTGGGTAGTAACCTAGAACTTATGATCACTTTAGAATTTTCTGTGAATTGGCCATGAAATCAAGTAAAAATCATATATTAATGATCCCTAGGCTTTGGGTGTGTGTTCCCTTCGAGAATTACAAGAATCTGAGCGAGCGGGCCCGGGGTCAAATTTTAATAATTTTGGAAGAATGCTAGGAAATGGATAATTAGGCCATGTAATTGAATCATTGAATACTTATTGATATACTTGAGTTGATTATGTCTAGATAATACCATTTTGGAGTTGAATTCTAAAGGAAATGCGGTGTTAGAGGGTTGATTGCTATACTTTGGACCCGCGGTAAGTGTTTGGTCTAACCTTAGCTTGAGGGAATAGGAATTGAGTATTATTTGCTATTTGCTAATTGTCAAATACGATGTATAGGCATGGTGACGAGTATCTATACATTAGTGTCTAGCATGACCGTGAGTCCCTATATTGTGAATATTCTGACTTTGTTGTAATTTCTATGCCTAATTGATGATTTCTATATGTTGTAAAGGGCATGTGAAGGGAATCGTAATCTTTAAACATCTTTTGGAGCATTGGCTCAAATTGTAAAACGAATAATGAATATATATGTGATAATTTCATCCTTCGAGCATCGGCTCAAATTGTGAAATGAATGATGAAGGAATATGAGATAATTACATCCTTTGGAGCATTGCCTCAAGTAATAGAATAAATCATGAAAATGAAAGTGAAAGAAAGAGAAAGAGTTATTGAAATGTACCCTTGCCGGGTCATCGTTGTATAGTTCCCTTGCCGGGATTTAATTGTTTAATTGATGTTCCCTTGTCGGGATTTAATTGTTTAATTGATGTTCCCTTGCTGGGATTTCTATTTTTACTCTGTTTATTTCCTTGCCCTTGTTTGTGATTGTTGTTTGGGTGAGGAAGAGTGTTAAAGCACAAGGGTGATGCCGTGCCGTGTTTTATATTGATTATGCACGAGGGGACATTCCGTGCCGTGTTTTATATTATTAT
Source organism: Nicotiana knightiana (assembly GCA_005239525.1). Classification (NCBI taxonomy): domain Eukaryota; kingdom Viridiplantae; phylum Streptophyta; class Magnoliopsida; order Solanales; family Solanaceae; genus Nicotiana; species Nicotiana knightiana. The sequence continues at coordinate 21,182 of MDKJ01080559.1, read as the reverse complement.
GCACGAGGGGACATTCCGTGCCGTGTTTTATATTATTATGCACGAGGGGACATTCCGTGCAGTGTTTTATATTATCATGCATGAGGGGACATTCCGTGCCGTGTTTTATATTATTATGCACGAGGGGACATTCTGTGCCGTGTTTTATATTATTATGCACGAGGGGACATTCCGTGCCATGTTTTATGTTATTATTATGCACGAGGGGACATGTCGTGCCGTATCTTTCACTGTTTAATTTGTGTTATCAATTCTCGTTATTATTTTCAGATATTTTAGACTGTTATTTTCGTTTCTGTCATTTCAATATTTGCTATATCTTACCCCCAACATGTTCTCCCCGTAATTGTATTCTTGTTTAGTTTCTGCTATACTATTGAACTGCACAGGTACATTTTGTTGTCGTGTCTTAGCCTCGTCACTACTTCGCCAAAGTTAGGCTCGACACTTACTCAATACATGGGGTCAGTTGTATGCTACACCTGCACTTCTTTATGTTGTGCAGATTACGCAGCCGGACCCGGAGGACATCATTATTGGGAGTGTCTTCCAGCTTACCCTAGAGGCTTCAAGGTATACCCGCTGGCGTTCGTGGGCCTTAGCGTCTCTTCCACCCCTTTGTCTTCACTTCTGTCTTGTTTTTTTTTCTCTAGTTTCAGAGACAGCTATGTATTCTCTTTTCAGACTTGTATTTAGCACTCTTATAGACAGTTCATGAGTTTGTGACTCTAGGTTTTGGTAAATTTACGCGTCGTTGTATTATGTTGTCCTTATTTAGCTTGAAACCATATTTATTTCCGCTGTTAAATTGTGAACCGTTTAGTTTATACTATTAAATTGATGTTAATGTGCTAGTTTATCTATACACGTTGGCTTGTCTAGCGAGTTTAACGTTAGACTCCATCACGGCCCGATGGTGGGATTTCGAGGCGTGACATGCGGCTTCCCGACCGCAGGTGCGGTCAACACCAGATTTTCACACCAGCAGCTATTGATGCAAATTTCCAAGTCCAAAAATCCCGCCAACCATCCAAAATCAATCCCGAGCCCCTCGGGGCCCCAACCAAACATACCAACACACCCCCATAGCATTATTCCAACTTAGTCGAGCCTTCGAAACACTAAAAACAACACGAAAACACCAAAATTACATCAAATTCAAGCCTATGAACTTGAAACTTCCAAATTTCGCCAACTACGCCGAAACCAACCAAAACACCTCCGATTGACCTGAAATTTGGAAGACATATCCAAAATGACACTATGAACCTGCTCCAACTTTCGGGATTCCATTCCGACCCCGATAGCCTATTTTCCACTGCCGACCAGAAATCGCCAAAAACTATCTTTCGCCAATTCAAGCCTAATTCTACACCGGAGATCACAAAAATATTCTGAACACACTCCTAAGTCCCAAATCACCTAAAGAAGCTATCCGAGCCGTAAAATCTTCATTCCGAGGTCGTTTATCAATAAGTCAACTCTCAGTTGACTTTCTCAACTATTAGGCTACTTTAAAAGGCTAAATGCCTAAATTCTCACCATAACCACTCCGGACCCAAACCAAATGATCCAACACATCAAAACCAGGATAGTGATATATAACAAATGCAGAATTAGGGGAAACTGGGTAAATCTCACGGAACGACCGGCCGGGTCGTTACATTTCCTTAAGTTCATATTTTGGTTTGGGGCGTGTTTTTGTGTTATCGAGGTCCGAATGGAAATACGAGACGGGAATAGTTCTGTTATGTTAATTATGACTTACCTGCAAATTTGGGGTCATTCCGAGTTGTATAGGTCGGTTTGGCGCATTGTGAGCGAAGTCTAGAAAACTTAAAATTTCCTAAGTTTGGTTCTTGGGGTTGGGGGTGTGATTTTGAGTTTTAGCATTTTTTTTGGGTGTTCCGAAGGCTCGAGCGAGTCCGTATTATGATTTGGGACTCGTTGGTATATTTTAATTAGGGCTCGAGTGGGCCTAGGTGCCTCCCGGGCACCTAACGAGGCCAAAAACCAGCTAAAACAACTGCTGGTGCAGCTGTTGCTGGTGTGACCGGATGTGCGATTGCCCAGCCGCAGGTGCGGGACCTCTCCTACGGTCCCAACCTCGCAGGTGCGAAATCCCAGGGCCCCCTACCTTCGCAGGGGCGGAACAATTTACGCAGGAACGGGTCCGCTGGTGCGATCCCCAGCCCCCTCGCCATTTTCCGCAGGTGCGATTCCTTTCTCGCCGGTGCGGGACCGCGGGTTTGGTCCCTTGGGTCGCAGGTGCGGAAACACCTGTAGGCAGACCTATTTAAATTTTTAAAAAACGTGTTTTCTTCATTCTTCCTCATCCAAAAACCCCATTAGAGAGCCTTCAAGCTTGAGAATCACCCTCCACGACCTATATAGTTCTAAGGTGAGTAATTCCTCTCTATTTTTGTAAATTTTACATAGAATTCAACTAGAATTAATTATTATAACAATAAAAAATCAATAATTTGGGTAGTATAAGTTAGGGCTCTCAAGAATTTGTTAAATCACCCAACGATTGTGATGCATTCTAGTAAAGTTACATAATCTTGATCCTTAGGCTACTAGTGGGAGACCCCTTCAATAATTCTCGATATTCGAGCATGCGGGCTGGGGGTTAAAATTGGATAATTCTTCAAGAATGGTGAATTTTGGGATAATAGGTTGATTTTTCTTCTTTGATCATGAGTTGATGTAATTATACTATATTTGGCTAGTTGTGAGTCGTCGAGGGTAGATTTCGGAGATTCGGGCGCATCCTTGATCCGAGGGGTGGTTTCGTCACGAGGTGAGTCTCCTTTATAACCTTGTAAGGGGGATTTGTCCCCCTAGGTGATTTAAATGCTATATGTGATAATTTGTGGGGGCTACATGTGTACAAAGTGACGAGAGTCCGTACGTAGCGACTATTTCTATTATGTCTGGGTAGTTAGGCCCACATCATGTCTTGTGTTTTAATTGATATGAACTATATGCGTGCTGAATTTACATTTCGTATTGTTTACATTTCCGAAGTTATGAAGTTGAGAAAAACTTGTAAGAAGTTTTATTATGGAAAGGCATTCTCTTTTAAAAAAGGAATAATGTATGTGCATATGACCGCTTCGCAAATTGTATTCCACGAGCGGAGTGTGATTTCCCCGCTCTATTGAGAGGCGCACTTTTGGGATGGGCCGATCGATCCTTCGGCAGTGCGCAGAGAAATTGAGAGATGCACTCTTGGGATGGGTCGGTCGATCCCCCGGCACTGCATGGAGAGATTGAGAGATGTACTTTTGGGACGGGCCGATCGTTCCTTCGACAGTGCGTAGAGAGGCTGAGAGATGCACTTTTAGGACGGGCCGATCGATCCTTCGGCAGTGCATAGAGAGGATGAGAGATGCACTTTTAGGATGGGCCGATCGATCCTTCGGCAGTGCATACAGAGCTTGTGAGGTGCACTTTTGGGACGGGACGATCGATCCTTCGGCAGTGCACGAGCGTGACTATCCTGTGACTCCGGCCGGTTGTCCTCACCCTGCATGCGTATGCTTTATTTGTTATTAAATTTCATGAAATTTATCTGACATATATTTGGGAAAAAGTGAAGTGGTGATTGTTTTATTTATCCTCAGTATTCATCCTGGATTTCAATATCTTACACATATATACTTGTTGCTTAACTGCCTTACATGCCTACTGTTTTTATTACATTCTGTTAATTTATACTGTTGGACCTTAGTGAGTGTCATGTCGACTTCTCGTCACTACCTCTTTGAGGTTAGGCGGGATAATCACTGGGTACATATATATATTTATGTACTCATGTTGCACTTCTATACTTAACGGTACAGGTTCTGGGGCTGGTGTTTCTAGTTATCCGATCGGAGCTTGACAGATTCCGGACCTGACTCCATGGTGAGCTGCCTCCCTTGGCGATTCCCAGCTATGCTATGGAGTTATCTTTTGTTTATTCCTGTCTATATCCTTTCAGACAGCATTACCTCTTGTATCTTCTTTTGTATAATCTACTAGTCGCCCATTGACTTGTGACACTAGTTCCTGGCACGCACTTGGTAGATTCTATTTTTGGAATTGTATATGTATATCTATATTGAATCACGATCATTTTGGCTATATGTACTTAAATTGATAAATGCTTCCACTTCTTTTTTTAATAAGTTAAGTGTAAAACTTTGGGAAACATGTGGGGTTGGTATGTTAATAAGGAAAACTTCACTAGTAAGCAACCGTTGGCTTGCCTGACCCCGGTGTTGGGCGCCATCACGACCCTCGTGGGATTTTGGGTCGTGACAATTAGAAAGGAGACTTACCTCGTGTCAAGTCTACTTCTTGGGTCAAGAATGCGCCCGAAACTCCAAATTCGTTGCCCAAGGACTCGAAACTAGTCAAACATTGCATAAATAAATCAGTCTATACTCCAAAGTCCTTAATCCTCCTACTTAAATGAACATTTCAACCTAAGTTGGGAAAATCCTAAAATACACCTTCGGGCCCACATGCTCGGATTCCGGAAATTTTTTGGAGGAAACTATCACCCATGGCCTAAGTATCAATATTATATAGTTTTTGTATGATTCCTTAACAAATTTCTTGGTAATTTCCTATTTTTGTCATAAACCTAGGTTTTACTCTAAACCCATGATTTCCACTAATTTGATGTGTTAATTGATGCGTGGTGATTTTACCACTCATTTTGGCCTCTTTTCGTTAGATTTTGCTTCCTTCAAAGGTAACTTGAGGTCATTTTTGGTGTGCATTTGCTCGAATTTCAGGGAAATGATGCCATGAAGTGTTTGGCATTGAATTGGAGTGAAGTTGAGCAAAACATGGTGAAAATCTCAGAAAACTTCCATTGATTCCACACCTGCGGAACTTAGGTCGCAGGTGCAATCTCGCACTTGCGAAGACTAGCCCAGCTGTAAAGAACTCGCACCTGCGGAGTAATTCACGCACTTGCGGAACCGCAGGTGCGACCATTTACCCGTTTCTGCGGTAATTGACCAAGAGCTCCAGACTCGCACCTGCGAGTACATTTCCGCTCCTGCGGAATCGCACTTGCGAAGAATCTTCCGCAGGTGCGATCATCGGGCATCATACCTGGGCAAATATGTAAAATCACATTTCTCCTTCCCCACTCTCATATACTCTACCTAGCAAACATCTTTTGATATCTTTGGCTTTGTAAATATAATTTTGTAGAGAGGAGAACAAGTCTTGAAGCTAGGGTTTGCACACACACTTTGGATTTGAAGATTTCACTCTTGTGGTTATGGTTTTCTTACCCATTTATGTTTGCTTCTTCATTTCCTTGCTCTGTATTGTATATTTAAGTGTGTAGTATTTATTTCCAACACTTGAATCTTGTTTATGGGAATTTACATATTTAAAGTGTGGATTAAATACCTTGGTGTGCTTATGTATTGAATGATTTTGTTATATTTATGAAGTGAGTATTTGTTTCTTTAATTATTCTTGTTCTTTAATGTTTCCAAAGGGATTAGCTAACCCTAGGACTCGCCCATTAACTCCGAATTAATTTTGGAAAAGATAATTTGGGGTTGGGAAAGATTAATTAACAAGAACTTGAGGCTTTAACCCTCATTTTATAGATTCTACCTAGGGATAGGATTGAACTACTTGTAGCCATATCCGGGTGTGCTTAATCTCTTGATTGAGTTAGGAATAATTCAATTAGGAAGTCTTCTTAGTCTTTGGGAAAAGCTAATTAAGAATTATTATCCGTGGCTAATTAACATAAACTCGCTCATATTTGTGAAATCGTGAAATACATTGGATTGTTACTTGAGTGTAAATCCCGAAGCATCCATTCTTGTTGCCATTGATCATTTTACTTGCTTTCTAGGTTAGTTTATATTTTTTCATTTAGTTATAAAAAACTTTCAAAACCAAAATCTTATTTGTTTGGCATTGCGCGATAAGTGATAATTCTCTTGCATTCCTAATCGCCTCCATATTGTTCTCTGTGGGATTCGACCCCAACCATATTGGGTTACTATATTTGACATCGATCGCTTACACTATTTCAAGGTGTAATTTGAGCGTATCATTAATCTACCTAAGAATTCAAGTATTAAGCTAAATTTATAGTAGGAATTACTTACCTTACAGTAGCTAGGTCGAATACCTTCCTTGCATGCTCTCAAAATCGCCCAAAAATGAAGAAAAGTGTTTTAAAATGGCTAAGTCCCGTATTTAAAATGAAGCTTACTGCCTATAGGCCTTTTGCACCTACGACTCTAGGCTTCGCACCTGTGGAGCGGAGTCTGCACCTGCGGCCCCGCTTCTGCGAAAAGGAGTCCGCATATGTGGAAATGGGCAGCTCCCTCAGGAGTCGCACCTGTGAGGCTGGGACCGCAGAAGCGGTCTCGCACCTGCAACTTGACCTCCGCAGGTGAGGTCGCACCAGATCGGTGCACCAGCAGTCATTTAAGGCTAGTTTTTGCCTCGCTCGATGCCCGAATGGCATCTGGGCCTACCCAAGACCCCGTCTAAATATACCAACAAGTCCTAAATCATAATACAGACTCGCTCGAGCCTTCGGAACGTCTGAAACAACGCTAAATATAAAAATCATACCCCAAAACCTATTGGATCAAACTTAAGAACTTTAATTTCTTGAATTCGCTTTCAATACGCCGAACCTACCTATACTACTCGGAATGACACCAAATTTTGCGAGCAAGTCATAAATGACACAACGGAACTATTCTCGGTCTCAGAATTCTGTTTGGATCTCGATAACACAAAAACACATTCCAAACCTCAAGTTTGAACTTAAGGAAACCTTAATTCACTATTAGGTGCCAAAATGCCCCTGGGTCATCCAAAACCCGTTCCGAACACACGCCCAAGTCCGAAATCATCATACGAACCTACTGGAACCTTCGAATCTCGATTCCGAGGTCCTTTACTAAAAATGTTGACCGAAGTCAAACTTGGCCTTAAAGGCCAACCTTAAGGAACGAAGCGTTCCTATACCACTCCAAACTCCTCAAAACCTCGAACCACCCGTCCCCGCAAGTCATAAATCAGTAAAAGCAACTACGGAAAGTCTCATTTAGGGGCACGGGGTTCTAGAACGAAAAATGACCGGTCGGGTCGTTACAGTCGCCAATTAATCAGTGCTTTATATACTTATATGGATATTGGACCAACTTAAACTGTAGATATTGACACTTGTATTTCTGATCTACACATAAATTTACAAACTTTATATAATTATTATGCTAACATTGTTGATGCTTCTTCGGTTGTAGATGCAAATATTCCTTCAAGTAATACTTCAACATTTGGAACAACTTTGGATGATGATAATGGTGTTCAAGATTATTTGATTTGGTCTACACTAGGAGAGCATCAACAAACCAGTAGTCGGAATATTGATGAACTCCAATTCTAATTGCAAAGTCACCGGAGCCCCTCACAAAGGATTTTCTACCGCTGGGTTGGTGGAGGAGCAACTCAAATCAATTTCATGTTCTTTCGGCCATGGCTCGAGACGTGATAAATGTGCCTATTTCAACAGTCGCATCAGAGAGTGCATTTAGCCAAGCAAGGCAACAACTAGGAGATACTCGTCATTCATTGGGCAGCAACACTTTTGAAATTCTAGTGTGCTTCAGAGATTGGATAAGATCCGAACGGCGAAATCAAGGGCGTGACGAGGTAGATGAAGCGGAGGACCAAGAAATTAGAGATATAATGGTATATGGTACTGATTCAATCAATGTCGGAAACCAAGAACCTCATGTTGACATGGAAGAACTTACAAAAATGATGCAAAACATGTGATGTACTATTTTTTTTTAATAATTGTCGTAAACTTTTAATTTGCAAGTTCAAAAATCTTTAAAAATCAAAAAAGAACTTGCAAATTAATTTGAAGTATTATATATTATTCAATAAAAATATCAAAGTTACTTACATATCGTGATTGCCTATTACTCTTATTAAATAATTTTTTTGTAGCACTTACTTTCAATTTTCAATTTTAAAATTTTAAAATTCAAATTTAAATCTTTAAACTTTAAAGTTTAAACTTCAAAGTTTAAACTTCAAAGTTTAATTCTAAGCCTTAAAAGTTTGCAAACACTTAACTATCAATAACATTGAATAAGAAAAATATAATTTAATTTAAAAAAAAAAAAATATATATATATATATATATTAGTCCGGTCCGGTCCGGTCCGGTCCGGCCCGCTCGAGCCCATTAAGCCCGAACCCGTACGGGCCCAATATAACCCGAAAAATCCTAGCCCGCCACCAGCACGCTATCCCCAGCCCATTAACAACCCAGTCCATTAACTAAAGGGCTGATGGATTTTGTGTTCAGCCCGTCTCAGCCTGCCCGTTAAACACCTTTAGGTGAGATTGAAAAGACTATACACCGAAGGAAAGCATGGTCTTTTCATTTTTTCATTTCTTTTTTCATTTCGATTTCGATATTCGTTGTAAACAAATACTACTCCGAGAAATCTCACTTTATACCCATTAAACCCAAACTATTTACCCTTTCATACTTAAGTCCAAAGAATTTACTTTTCCTACCTATATGACCTAAACTATTTGCCTGCACCCAATCCCCTTTCCCTTTTTAATTTCTCTAAACAAGTAGAGTCTCATACCCCAGATGTTCTTTTCCCCTTTCCAAAAACACTTATAGATCGGTCATTTTAGTGGATGATGAAAATTCAGTACATACCCGTGCATTTATCTTTTTTTTTTATAGAATTTTTTATATAAATTTCTTATAACGATCCGACCGGTCGTTTTGTGTTATCGGACCCCGTTTCCCTAAATGAAACTTCCCATAGCGGCTTATTATAATTTATGACTTGTGGGGACTGGTGGTTCGAGATTCGGGAGTGTTTAGAGTGCTATAGGAACACTTGGTTCCTTAAGGTTCGCTTTTTAAGGCCAAGTTGACTTTGGTCAACATTTTTAGTAAACGACCTCGGAATCGAGTTTCGACGGTTCCGGTAGCTTCGTATGTTTATTTCGGACTTGGGCGCATGTTCGGAATGGATTTTAGATGACCGCGGAGCATTTCGGCGCCCAATATTGAAATAAGAGTCCCTTAGGTTCCTATTGTAGTTTGGGATGTGTTTTTGAGTTGTTGAGGTCCGGACGGAATTTCGAGATCGAGAATAGTTTTGTTATGTCATTTATGACTTGCCTGCAAAATTTGGTGTCATTCCGAGTAGTATAGGTCAGTTCGACGCGTTGTTAGCGAAGTCAAGAAAACTTAAAGTTCCTAAGTTTGGTTTTAGGGGTTTTGAGGTGTGATTTTTAGTTTTATTGTTGTTTTGGGTGTTCCGAAGGCTCGAGAGAGTCCGTATTATGATTTGGGACTTATTGGTAAGTTTGGACGGGGGATCGGGTGGGCCCAGGTGCCTCCCAGACACCACACGAGGCCAAAAACCAGCTGAAATAGCTGCTGGTGCACCTGTTCTGGTATGACTGCAGGTGCGGTTGCCCGACCCCCAACGGGCAGCCCATTTCTCGCAGGTGCGGACAAAGTTCCGTAGGAGCGGAGATGCAGGTGCGGTCTCCTCTCCACAGGTGCGAGTCCAAGCCTCCTCGTCCTTTTCCGTCGGTGCGAGTCTTTGCTCGCAGGTGCGGTCCTTGAGCCGCAGATGCGGAACCACTGTCAGGCAGTGTGTTTCTTTAAAATACGAGATTTCTTCATTTGTCTTCATTTTCTTCCTCCATTAGAACACTTGAGAGCTTGGAAAAGTACTCCACGACCCAACCACTGAAAGGTAAGTAAATTCTATCCTAAAGTTGATTAATGCATGCATTCTTAGTAGGATTTAACTACTTAATTAGTGAATAATTTAGGAATTTGGGTAGTAACCTAGGGCCTTCGAGAATTTAGAAAACTATCCGTGAATTGGCTATGAAATCACACAAAAATCGTATATTAATGATCCTTAGGCTATGGGTGAGTGTTTCCTTCAAGAATTTTTGGAATCCGAGCATGCGGGCCCGGGGTTGGATTTTGGGATTTCTTCAAGAAAGGTGAATTTGACTAAATAATAAGAGAATTCCATGCTTTAAATATAAATTGATATATTTGTATAACATTTGGCTAATTTCGAGTCCGTGGGTGTCGAGTTCGGAGTTTCGGGCGCATTCTTGACCCGGGGAGTAGGTGCGACGCTAGGTGAGTCTCCTTTCTAACCTTGTAAGGGGAAACTGTCCCCATAGGTGATTTAAATACTATGTGTGATAATTGTGGGGGCTACGTACGTACAAAGTGACGAGAGTCCGTACATAGCGGCTATTACTATTATGTCTGTGTAGTTAGGCCTACACCATGCCTTATGTTTTCCTTGAAATGAACTATATGCTTAGTGAAGTGATGTTACATGCGGCTTGTTTACCTGAGATCATGGAACTTAAGTAATTTTAAGGAATTGATCACGAAAAGTCATTTATAAAGAATGAATGTGTGTGCATGGGACCGCTTCGCAATTTACATTATGTGAGCGGAGTGTGATCTCCCCCACTCTTATGGGAACATGCCGTACGCCACGGTGGATTGACAGATACACTTTTGGTTCAGGTCGTTCGATCCTCGGCAGTGCATAAAGAGGATTACTTTATGGCAAAGATGCACTTTTGGTACGGGCCGTTCGATCCTCGACAGTGCATAGATGTGAGTACTTTATGGAAAGGTGCACTTATGGTTCGGGCTGCTCGACCCTCGGCAGTGCACGAACATGACTATCGTATGACTCCGACCGGTTGTCCTTACCCTGCTTGCGTATGATTTAATTTTTACTAAATTCATGGACATTGATTTGACAGATATTTGGGGAAAGGTGAAGTAGTAATTGTTTTATTCATTCCCAGTACTTCATTGGATTTTAGTGCCTTATATATACTTGTTACTTCACTGCCTTTACATGTCTACCGTTTCTCTCATATTCTGTTAAATTTTATTGTTGGACCTTAGTGAGTGTCATGTCGACCTCTCGTCACTACCTCTTCGAGGTTAGGCGGGATACTCACTGGGTAGATATATATTTATGTACTCATGCTACACTTCTATACTTAATTGTACAGGTTCTGAGGCTGGTGCATCTAGTTGTCGGACCAGAGCTTGACTTTGATATTAGACGGGCCTGACTTCACGGTGAGCTGCTTTTCTCCTAGCGATCTACAACAGCACCATGGGGTTTATTTTGCTTATTTCCCATCTATTTCCTTCATACAGTGGGACTGTATATTATATCTTTTGTATATTCTGTTAGTATGCCCGTAGGACTTGTGACACTAGTTCTTGGCACACACGTGATAGTTATTATGGATTTCGGGTTTGTATATATATTGGCTCACGCCTCTTCATGACTGCTTTTGATTAAAAACTGGCTAATTATCCTTGTCGATTCATGTTTTAAGTTTTAAAAAACAAAGTATATGTTGAAATGTCTAATCTAATAAGAAGGAACGCTTAGTAAATTGAGAGTTGGCTTGCCTGACCCCGCTGTTGGTCGCCATCACGACCTAAGTTAGGATTTTGGGTCGTGATATTTCAAAAGACAATTTTTCATATTATTTTACATATGCTTCATTCCAGAATCCTCTTTCTATATTAGTATATTTTTCTTTTGTGTATTTATTATTTTTCTGAACCTATGTGTTGTTGTGGTTATATATTAAGCTCCCCATATCTGAATTGTATGTGTATTTGAATATCCACCATTGTTCGGCTTGAAACTCTTGAATTTAAAATTTTTATTTTGAAAATTTTTGTTTGATTCAAAGTGGGTGTTATTAAATATTGCTTATAATGCCTTCTGGAAGTTCATACTGAAATTTGATCTCATTTGGAGCTAATTTGAGGTGATTGAGATCGAATTTATCAGCTGAAAATCGAAGAAAAATAAAGTTATCCAATAATATACCGCTACTGTATATAAATATATTATAAGAGTATATAGCTATACGACAATGGTATACTGTAATAATCGAAAAACACAGTTACCCAATAGTATACCGCTATGATATATAATATACTGTAGGAGTATATAGCTATACTGCAACAGTATATTGTTATGGTATGCAATATACTATAATGGTATATTATAATAATATGCAATATATTGCAACAGTATGTTGTAATAATATACAATATACCATAATAGTATACTTCGAATGCTATTTTTTGAATCATCTAGGTGCTATTGTGTAAAGCTAAAGTCATGGTTATACTAATATTATAATGTTGTAGTATACATAATAATAAAATAGTATACCATAATAAATAAGTCATTTTTTAAGTTTTTTAATTTTTTTAACTAGGTCCCTGCAAATATTTTCTTAAATAAATTTTTGATGGAGTTCCATAAAAATAATATTAATTGTATAAGAAACAGGTGCCAGAAAACATAAAATAGTAATATACCTATTTGATATATTTATATGCAGTTTTGGTATACTATTATGACAAGTATTTTATAACAACATTAAATACTAATATGCTATTTTATTATACTAATATACCATCTTATTATAATGATATATAATTTTGGATCCTATGTGCTAGAAATATTTTCAGTAATATATATATATTAAGAAAAGAAAAAAATGAAAGATAAAAAGAAAAAGATAAATAAGATATACTATATAGGTTATTTTTTTTATAATTGACATGGAAAAAAAGAAAAATATGAAACAAATAAGGGGAAAAAAATACTCTATTAGTTTCTTTTAATTATATAATTATATAACAAAAGGAAAAAATAAATAAAGTGAAGGATCAAGTGAGTGCTGATCATCAATAAGCATTTTATGGTCCATGAAATAGGTAGACCGGGTAAATACTTTGGTTTGGGTAGAAGCGGATAAATTATTTGTGTTGGGTAGGTATTTGTGAACTTATCCTTACTACTTAGGCATACACTCATAGTAATGGGCCTAGTAGCATATTTTGTCATTAAAATTATAGACCCCATATTAAGGGAGAAATTTAAAAATTGTCAGATTTACAAGTGGTAATTGAAAAATAGTCATAGTTTCAAAAGTAATCGAAACTATGCCACTTTTCATGTAAAGATGAATCTGAACGAAAATACTGTTCAAAATTTAGAAAATATTCCAGCATAATATACTTGAACTCCAGCATAATATACTAGAGTTCCTGTATAATATACCGGTCCAACATAATTTGCTGGAAGTTCATACACATGTGTTCCGTTCTCCAGTATATTATGCTGGAGCTTTCCGCGTGTTGGAGTTCCAGCACAATATGCTGGAAGTTCATACAAAAGTGCACCAGTCTCCAGTATATTGTACTGGGCCAGTTTGTGTTGCAGCAAAATAGTGGCTATTTTTCAATGACTTTGCAAATGCTGGCTATTTTTCAAATACCAGTCCGAAAACTGACTAGCCCGTGCTATTTTTACCCATTTTAAAGACTTAGGCCATATTTGTATTTTTAAGGTTAAAACTTCTGAATCAGAATACACATCTAAATATCAAGATGTGCATTAAGATTAAAACATCTAAATCTGAATAAACATCTAAATCTGAATAAACATCTGAATATTAAGATGTGAAAACTAAATGATTAAGACTGTTTATTTTTTTAACATCTGAATGTATTAAGTTTATCTTTATTTGAAAAATAATAAACATAAAATTCAAATAACATACTAATTAATCTAATATTCCATCAATATAATATATATATATATATATATATATATATATATATATATATATATATATTTTTTTTTTTTTATTTATTTTTTTTAAAATATGATAGTTAGTGATGGTGATGGCTAATAGTGGTACTTGTGAATGCCGACTAGATGTGGTGGTTGGTGGTAGTTTTGGTTGATTGGTGGTTCTGAGTAGTAGCTAGTGATAATTGGCAGTGATGGCAATTATGGTTGAGAATGGTGGTGGTAGGTGGTAATAATTAATAATTGTGGGTGGTGGTGGTTGTGATTGAGAAAGTGGTGGTAGTTTATAGTGGTGGGAAGTGCCTGTTATGGTTGTTGGTGGTGATGGGATGGTTAGTTGTGGTAGTTGAGGTGGATGAGTTTGTGTTTGTTGTTGAGAATGATAGTGGTGGGGGTAGTGGGGATTCTGGGTTGTGGTTGTCAATAATGGTGGCGACTATGATTGAGGAGGTGGTAGTGGTGTGGTGGTTGAGTATGGTGGTGGTGGGTGGCATGGTAATAGTTGATAATTGTAGGCGGTGGTGGAAATTAATAATGAATGTAGATGATAGAATCTTAATGAAATTCAGTCTTTATTATAAATATTAATTATACAGACCTATTAAGACCCATTAAATGATTGTAAAGTAAAAATAAAACTTAATGATTAAGATTTAAATGATTAATATTTAGACTTAAAAAACAAACGCACTTAATGTCTAAGATCTGAATGATTAAAATTAAGACCTCCAATAAGTGCAAACAAATGAGGCGTCAATTATCAAAATAATTTTCCTTTTGAAAAAAGACAAAACATGCCCCTTTTGAAGATATTAATACTAGATTGCCCCCTCCTTTCTATGTCTAGGCTTTACCAAAGGTCCTTATCCTTCTTTTCTTTATTTTTCTTATGTTAACCCGACTGACCGTTTTGAGCAATTGCATGCGGTTCGGTAGTCTGAGGTCATGAGTAGCTTCATATAGTGTATTATGACTTGTATGCATCATCTACTCGCGATTTTGAGTGGTTCAGAAATGATTTTAAGGAGTGGTTCTAATTTGAGAAGCTCAAAGTTGAAATAATTGACCAAGATTTGAACTTTGAGTATTTGACCTCAGATAAGAGTTTTTATGGTTCCGGTAGGTCCAAATGATGTTTTTAGACTTGGGCGTATTCTCGGATTTCCATTTGGATGTTTCTAGAGGGTTTCGGCATCATTTGGCTGAAGTTGGCAATTAAAGGTTTGGAATTTTTCTAGGTTTGACAATGGTTTAACTTTAAGGCTATCGGGTTCGGACTTTGGTTTCGGAACTTGGAATATGTCTGTTTCTTCATATGGAACTTTTCTGCAAAATTTGGTGTCATTGGAGTTGATTTAATATGGTTCGGACGCGTGGTTACGATTCTAGAGGTTCTCTAAGTTCATGGGGATTTCCATGGGTTTTAGCATTCGATTCAGGATTATAGAGGTTATTTTGATGTTGTGATCGCGCAAGCGAGTTCATGTTATGTTTTTGGACTGGTGTGAGTGCTTGGTTTGGAGCATCGGGAGCTCGGGTGAGTTTCAGATTGGTTTCAGAATGATTTTATATAATTTTTGAGTGATGTTTTGGTTCTATCGCATCTACGATGTTTTTTCGCAAATGCGACTATCGCAATTGTGAAGTAGCCCTCGCATTTGCGAAATTGGGCTGCTGGGGAAGAGTTCGAATTTGCAAAGACATTCCTCGCATTTGAGAGTGTGGGTTGTTCGCTTTTGCAAAGATTTCTGCCGCTTTTGCGATGGTAGTTGTCTTCGCATTTGCGATATTAGCATAACTCCTCCTGGTTCGCTTTTGCGATGCCTTCCGCTTTGGTATATCTGCAGCCCGCATATATGTTGCTGCATATAGTTGAGTAATTTCGAGACTTAGCTTTATTTTGATATATTTTGAACCCTAGCCTTGATGGGAGGCGATTTTGTGGAAGGATTTTCCTACCAAACTATCAGGTAAGTAATTTAAATCAACTTTCAACTATATTTCGTATTATACATAATTCATGAGAATATAAGGAAAAATTTAGAGATTTTGTCAAAGTTTTGAAAAAAGGAAAATTTGGTATTTGAGAGTCGAATTGGACTCAGATTTGGAAACGAAACAAGTATATGGACTCGTGTGGCTATGGGTAGTCAAGACCTACCCTTGGACCCGAGTTTTGACCGGACGGGCTCAGGATTGATTTTTGTTGACTTTTTAGAAATTATATAAAGATCATAGCTTTGTTAATTGGAATTGTTTTCTCTTGCATTTCTTGATGTATTTAAGGCGTCTTTTTCTAGATGAGTCGGGCGGAGGTGAATTCGTAAAGGAAAAGCTAATTTGAGTATTGATTTGGTCGAATTGAGGTAAGTGTCTTGCCTAACTTTGTTGATGGAATTTTTCCTACTAATTTCCCTTGGGGATTGATAAGTGAGAATTTTGACTACTTATTAGCGCCTTTTTGCTTTCGTTTTAGTCCCAAAATGTTTAATGGTATTCCTGAAAACTGATAAAATATGCTTAATTGCAGGAGTATTGGAAAATGAGTCACTAAGATGAAATCCAACTCAAGAAGGAGTGATTTGAACTCAAGAACAAAAATCAGCACATAAGCTCAAGTGCGGACCGCGGATTTTCATCTGCGGCCGCAGAATGTGATTGAAATTTAACAGAGTCCTAGTGCAAAGTGTGGACCGCATAATTATTGTGCAGCCGCAGAAGCTACGCAAGAGCCAAAGTTCAGAGAGTCTCATTTCAAGCTCACAAAGAAATGCGTATCGCACAATAATTGTGCGGCCGTAGAAATCAGCTATGCGGTTGCACTTCCAAATTGTGTGGTCCGCAGAAGAGCCTTGTGCGGCCATACCAAGAATTGTGCAGACTGCAAAATATGAGAGATGTAGCTGCAATCCAGAATTGTGCGGCTGCAAAATCAACTCCCGTCAAGACTGAAGAGAAGTGCGGACATAACACGGAATTGTGTCGCCGCAGAACTCTCCGAAAGGGTATTTTTGTTAGAAAATTCTAGCTTTGTATAAATAGACTACTTTCACGAAATTAGGTCAAGTTTTGAATATTGAAAGTGTTGTAGCCGTTTTTCCTTACCTTTTTAGGCAACTTTAGCTTACTTATGTGATTTAACATTGTATTTTTATCTTTTAATCTTGCAATATGAGTTTTGTCATCTTTTCTTCTTTATTTACTTATCTACCCATTATGAGTAGCTAGATTTTTATCTAGGATTGTGACCCAACCCTAGTGTGTAAACCTAATGGGTGTTTGATTTAGGGCTTGTTTATGGTTGGGTGTTTATTATTTAGCCTTGTTCTTGCTTTTAATTGTAGAATTAATGGTTGTAAACATTAGTTCATGCATATTTGACCTGGTCTCCACTTGAGAAAGAGAGACTTAGTCTAGGAAAATATGGCCAACAAGAATTTGGGATAAAATCAAGTGATTGATAGTCCCAATTAAAAGGTTAAACCTAGAGATAGTAAAACCCGATCTAAGCATTTTATCAACTATTTTATTCAATACCCATTTGGACTTGAGAAAGTCAAATTGGGAAAAATCACTCTTACCGAGAGGTATTGAGTGGGTACTTTAGTGTTGATAGCTATAATACACCCCGACTAACAAAACAAGCTTTAAAGTTTACAACCCGTTCGGCAAACACCTAGGTGAAGGTCATAGCCTTAGGCCTTTTTATATCTTTGAAAAACTTCCAAAAACAATATTCTCTAGTTTTACATCTTAGAATTGCAATCCTTAGCATAATTTTAGAAGTACAAACAAAACACTATTTGTGGAAGTGCAATCTAGATACTTCATGTGTCCTATCCAAATATATACTACTAATTCCCATCTCATCTACATGTGGATTTGATCCTGACTCCTTGATAGGTATTACTATTGAAATCGACCGTTTCATAACCTCAAATAGAGGTGTGACTTGAACGATATTGGGGGTCAAAAGAAAGTCAAGATATGGCAAAAGCATCTTTTTGGATCGAATGGGCTTAACACATCGCAGTTGGACAACTTACTGAAGAGAGAAGAGAAAAAAAGCTTTTTCATAATTTTGTTTGCTACCTGCGAGGGTGTCACGACCCGATTTCGGAGTCGTGATGACGCCTGTCGTGG
This sequence comes from Nicotiana knightiana, assembly GCA_005239525.1. Lineage (NCBI taxonomy): Eukaryota > Viridiplantae > Streptophyta > Magnoliopsida > Solanales > Solanaceae > Nicotiana > Nicotiana knightiana. Next base: position 3,306 of record MDKJ01080559.1, on the reverse strand, counting down.
AACCAGGCCAGCCCCCCCTTTTTAACTAAGTTAAATTCAATTTCCAGTAAGAATACGATTTTAAATGAATTTATTGACAATACTAAAATTTGAAGTTTAAAAATAATATTTGAAAAACCAAATTTAAAACCGCCAACCCCGGATCCGGTGTCACTTAGTCATGAGCTACTATAACATAAATCAAAGAAAAGGAGAAATGAACAACATTATCTCAAAATAAAGAACAACATGTAGAATAATAAAGAGAAGGCGAGGTCACGATCGCCAGCTGCTACCTCGACAACTCCAATGAAAACTCTGACAGCTGCTCAATACCCACTACCGGGTCCCGGTGTACCTGAATCTGCACACAAGGTGCAGGGGGTAACATGAGTACACCAACTCAGAAGTAACGAACCCAAACTATGGGCTGAGAAGTAGTGACGGACAAAACCTCAAAATTTTACAATAAACAATATACAAAATTTAGACATGCTAATAGTTTATCAGGATGAGTAAATATGCCAAGTATGCCAGTACACTCTAAGTGACATCATAAAATATATGTATGAAACCAGTGTGGATATGAACATAGTGTCACAGTCTCCCACAGAAGTCCATTCAGTACTATATATGGCTCTTAGGATCAGGGAAGTTCCATCCCGGAATGTGCATAAACACCGGTGACCGTAGTCACTCCGTACTGAGGAAAAAGGACAATCCAGCCCCACGGAGAAAGTCCATCTCCGGAATACAACACTCGGACAAGATCCATGTCAAGGGACGATCCATCCCTCACATAACATCCGCTTCGAACACGATCCTGTGCCCAGGAAAAATCCATCCCTCAATATCAATGCGCTCTCTGGGGGTGTAAAGACTCCGGAGGGGCCCTAGTGGCCCAAGCGCTATATCAAGCCAACGAAGGCATGATTTAAATATCGCTACAGTGTGCAGTCCATTCTCATAACCGTCTCAATAACAGGCTCTCGGCCTCTCTTAGTCATTACTCTTCAGTCTCACTCACATGGATCACATATGCCTCCCTCAGCCCGAAACAATGATAAGTATGAATATAATTAACAACACTGAGACTGAAATATGAAGTGATATGCTATAACAAGACTGAGTATATGACATCAAATAATCACAAAATGAGACAGTAATATACGACCCCTCGGGTCTCAGCATTTGCGGCGTGAAGCCTAGCATTTATACTTAACATGATTTCTAATATGTTCACAATTACCACACTAATAGAGGCACAACTATCATCATGGGATAATCACTAAGCAGTGCCATGGGATAAGCCAGGCCACAATTACTCGGTGCATGCCCGCACGACCGTCACTTGGCAAGTGCGTCACCTCAATAATACTCATAAATCATTTAGCTCGGTGTTTCGAACCCTCAGAACCAAGTTTGGAAACGTTACCTACCTCAAAACCGGCTAAAATACTATTGTGCACTTGTCTCTAAATCCGGCCTCTGAGTGCTCCAATTCTACCAAGTTCAAATTTTTATCATCAGATTATACTTAAGGAATGAATTCCAATTGAAAAGTACCTAATTTATCTCAAAACTCGAAATTAGCCAAAACCCGACCCCCAGGCCCGCATCCCGAAAACTCAATAATTTTTATACCAAACAGTTCTTCATCATCTCACGAGTCCGTACATATAAAGAACACTAAAATTGGAGTTCGTTTGACCCCTCGAATTGACTCCTAAATTTCTCATAATCTCAAGCCCTAAACCTCCTCTTTCTACTGATTTTTTTTTCATGAATTAATTGTTGAGATTGTGAACTATAATCACCCATAAACGAGTTTTAATGATCAAACCACTTACCTCTATGATGAACACTGATTTTCCCTCTTCAAAATCACCTAAAGAGCTTCTTCCGTTCAAAGATGGTGTGAAAAGGTCTAATGGTCGCGGAGGGTTTTAATTTATACTTTCTGCCCAGGGGTTCCGCACCTGCGGCCAACGTCTCACACCTGCGGTCAAAACAACTGCACTTGCGACTTTTCACTAAACTGCCTATTTTCGCACCTGCGACTCACATTCCACACCTGTGACTCACATTCCGCACCTGCGATCCTCCTCCTGCACCTGCGATCCTCTACTGGGCCTCTCAAATTCCGCATCTGCGGAACTTTGCTCGCTCCTGCGGACCCGCACCTGCAGTCACACTTTCGCAGGTGCGGTCACACCAGCACTAGCAGCTAAAGTTGCATTTTACCAACTTTAAAACTTCCGTTAATCACCCGAAATCAATCCCGAGCCCCTCGGGACCCCAACCAAACATACCAACACCTCATATATGATCATTCAAACTTAGTTGCACCCCCGAAATACTAAAAATAACATCAAAACACCAAAAATCACCTCAAATTCAAGCCTAAGAACTTTGAAATTTCTAAAATCCTCCAATGATGCCGAAACTATCCAAAACAACTCCGATTGACCTGAAGTTTGCAAAAATATCCAAAATGACATTACGAAACTGTTCCAACTTCTGGAATTCCATTCCGACCCCGATAGCCTATTTTTCCACTGCCAACTGGAATCGCCAAAAACTAACTTTCGTCAATTCAAGCCTAATTCTACACCGGACACCACAAAAATATTTTAAACACACTCCTAAGTACCAAATCACCTAACGAAGATATCTGAGCCATAGAATCCGCATTCCGAGGTTGTTTTCCAATAAGTCAACTCTCAATTGACTTTTCCAACTCTAAGGCTATTTTTAAAGATTAATTGACTAAACTCTCACTACAACCATTCCTATTTCAAGCCTACCAACTCTAACACATCAATAACAGTATAACCAACCTATGACAAGTCACGAACAGTAATTATAATGCAGGTTCCACATATTGACCGACTTGGTCGTTATATTCTCCCCCTCTTAAACAAACGTTCATCCTCGAATGTGCCAAGGGTTGTTCCAAAAGCCATCAACTGCCGAATAACCTTACCATGCACACACCCGGGGGAGACCCCACGTCAGAACTCATCTACAAGATTAGAATCACGCCTCCACACACCATATACACCTGAACCAAATCACACGAATCTGAAAGAACCCAACTCATACGTCCAAACTCTACAGAGTCAAACAATCTGATTCAGTGGAAAACATCTACATCAAGTCATACCTAAAAGTATCATCATCTATCTGATCAAACTACGTCGAAACCGACCTTACTCAGAAATGGCACATCCACCCGGGTCTCCAGACCCCCAATATGTGCCACACACAACCGACACATGCGGTCCGTAACAACAACATCACCCACAAGGGCGAGCACATGAACAA
>MDKJ01344952.1:0-11707 GCA_005239525.1 Nicotiana knightiana | reverse complement strand
ATATATATATATATACCAACGTTACTTTTAAACTTAAAGGAAACTATAAAAATAAAAAAAACTCAATATTTACACTATAGTTTAAATTATGCAAAAAAAAATATATAATAATTTACTTATTAAAATTCCAATTAAAAGATACTCCGTATATATATTCACACTTTAAGAATGTGAGTATTATTATTATTGTTTATTTACTTATTTTAATTAAATAAAATCTACTAAGTGTAAAATAAAAACTTAAAACATTAATATTAGGCCTAAAAATAATATTTACACTAAAATAGTATAACATTTGAGTGTGGTCAAAAATTCGTTGTTCACATACTGTGTTAGAGTGGTTGATGAATCTTTTTTCCTTGTTCAGTCATCTTCGTAGTCAGTTTTGACATTCAACATATAAACTAATGTCAATTGGAGAAAAGTGGGATCAGAATTTAGAAACACTTAGTTACTCAAGCTACTCTTTAAAATGCCAAAAGATGAACTTCTAATCAGATTTGTGCAAAGAAGAAATTCAAGTATCCTCTCAATAGAGTTCTATCTTCTCTGAAGAAAGACTCCCTAGTAGATTGGAGAAGGTATCTCATAAGTTCCACAGAAAATATATACTCATTCTCAAAAACAATTCCAGACACAATTACCATCCATGGATATCTCAGTGACCACTGCTTCCATCCGAATATCTGTAACAAAAGTTCGTGGCACGCTATAATATAGACCAGACCAACCACATTTCTGATGAAGAAGCGTAAGCGGCTAACTGATTCAGCTATAGTGAGGATACATAACGCTATACAAGATGCCAAGACCCATTATGTGCAATAACAATGACAAAGAAAATCAATCAAGAGGTGCTTTCAAAAAATATAGCACTTCCATTTCTCCAGAGGGCAAGAAAACGAAGCCTGTAGGAAGAGCAAAAGAATAATGTAATGGAGAATTAAACACCGCAGGCTTCCAAGGCAACACATGCATACATACAAATATTTGGAAATTTTCTTCTCAGCCCTTCTTTCTGCTAATCCTTAGTAACCCACCTTCGACCACGAACTTGAATACCACCAAAGTTCCGATCGGTGCTACTCTCTCCGCCACTTTCTGCACTGGTATTTCCAGACTTTTTACGGTGCTTCTTCTTCCTAGAAATGCCACTATCGCTAATGCTTCCGTTCAAAAGGGGATCATCTATCCCACGTATGACTCTTCGTGTTGGAGATGATGTGGCAACGCCACTGTCGTCCTTAGTTTTTCTCCCTTTGTCGTGTTTCTTTATGTTCTGAGAGATTTTATGTAGTTTTTGTATTCCTTTCTCAACGGGTTCCACTGCATGGGTTACTGTGAATTTCAAGTCATTCACTATCTGCTTGCAGGACCAGAAAGCATTGTTTACAAGGAAACAGTGAGAACATATTGGAAAGTAAAGGAGCAAACTTTGAATTTTAAGAATAGTTACTTTCAACAACAAATAAATATAAACAAAGCAGGTGATTTCATGCATGATATATGAACTCCTAGTACTAGAGAATTAGAAAAATAGGAAGTGTGAGTGAGGAGAATATGCTCAAAAACAGAAAAGTACTACTTCCGTCCCAATTTATGTTGTGATGTTTGACTTAGCACGAAGTTCAAGGAAAAAAACACTTTCGAAACTTATTGTCTAAAACAAGACATAGACATTTGTTCGACTATAAATTATCTCAATAAGCGTAAAATCAAAAATTTTAATTTCAATTATTTCTAAATAAAGAAGTATGACAGTCTTCTTGGGACAAACTAAAAAGGAAAGTATGACACATATATTGGGACACGGGGGTAGTAACTTTGAGCAAGAGGAGAATACGCTCTGATTCCTTGGGATTATCATTTCATCTCTCCTTGAACTCGCCCTCATGAAAAACAATAACATCGGGAATTGGATGACACTTGAATGGGCTAAAAAGCATACTTGAGATTTCAAGATTTGCAATAGAAAGTTATTAGGTCTAGGCACACCAAATACCTAGCTTCATAAACAATTTGGGCTCGAAGCATAAATAGCAAAGAGAAAAAGATACTTACGTATTCACCACCACCAATAAAGATATCTTTAACACTTTCTCTAATGTTTGTTCCCCCCCTATCATCAACGTCCGGTTGAGGAAGACGTAATTTGGTTGGACGTTCACTATCTCTAACCTCGTCAGGATCTACCGGCAGGTCAGCAGATACGTAATCTCCAAGAACTGCAACATCTCCAGTAAAACGCTCTCCCATCAGCTCGTATGGTTTGGCAGGGAAGACATAGAGGTGAACCACAGAAGCAATGCCCATCTGTACTGGATGAATAACAAGGGATGTTAACCTTCAAATTTTTGGAGGAATATCAAGCATCAATAAATCACAAATAGAAGCTTAGTGTCTGTATTGATCAGTGATATTCGCCATCCCTTAACCTCATACCCCAAAAGAAACCTTCAGAAACATAAAAATCATTGGTGGGGTTTGAGCTTTTTTGTCTCTTTTTGGAGGAAGGGTAGGGGAAGAAACACCCATGTGATCCCAAATAAAAAACAAAGCAGTTCTGCAGTAATCCAGATGCAACCATATGAAACCTCACACCTTGAGATAAACAAATTCAAGAGCACTATACAAGTAGTAGAACGTCTCAAGAAGATTTTATAAGAGCAGCTTTCAACATTAATATGCATCAATTCCAATACCACATAAGTATGCATCATACGTGTAGATCAATTGGCACATAAGAATGCATCAGTTGTAACAAAACAGGTTGAGCAAATGCAAGATCCGTCTTGTATGCTTAAAGCTTATCTTTCAAGCTTCTTGCCCACACCTTAAGCAATAAGCAAAGGCAAAAATCCCGATAGCCCAAACGAAACATTTGGTATTAGAAGTAATAAGAACATACCCAATCCAGAAAAATTACCTCAATGCATATGATGAAATCTTGAACGCTGGATTTAAACTGCAAAGCTTGAGCTATTGGACTTCTAAAGAAACCAAGTGTAGAAAACAGGGCTATCACCACGCCTTGCCACCAAGTTAAGAAAACAATTGACTTGAACGTTAGAAACTTGTACAGCGGCTTGATATGAGACAATTCATCCTTTGTAATAGTATAAAACTGAACTAAGCAATACAATGCCCATGATTGACTGAAATTTAAAACCACAGCCATGTACGGATACCTACAAAGACAAGGCATACAATGTAAGAGATATCTTGGACCATTATTTCATTAATTACATGGTAAATCTGCAAGATCACATGATATTGCTAGGGGAAACAAAGTAAAAACACAGGATAGGAAGCTCTATTTGATCGAAGGGATGGCTAAAAGGCCAAATCCGGCTAAAATGAAGGAAAAAAAAGAGATCAAAGTAAGGGAGCTAATCAGATGACCACAAAGTGCTTCTTACCCACAATTCCATTTGAAGTCTCCTTCACAATATACATCAAAAGCTTCAAGAATCACTGCCAAAGTAGCAGTAAATGCTTTGATTATCACCTGCAAAGTTTGTGTCGGATATATATTGAAGTCAAGAGATGAGTACAGCTTGTTGGTCCACAGGGATAAAGGATCTAAGTTAGGTAGCAGACTTACATATTGGAAAATTCCAAACTTGATAACTTGGTACACCCACTGACCAAGTTTCCATGGCTTGAAAATATAATTCATGGGAAAATGATGCTTAACAATCCCCTTTTCAGAGCCATGCTCTAGTAGTGGCATCTTTGAACCTGCGCGTCCTTCCCTCTTCATAAATTCTATGGTCCTCTTTTCGCCACCTAATTCCCGCAAAAAAGAAGGGAAATAACAGAAAAAGAAAAGAAAGGAAGAAAGACATCAATGGCTGAGCGAGTTCATAAAAGAAGACTTGGAGACATTTTGGTGACGGCATAACAAACAACAACCAAATAGAATCCCACTAGCGGGGTCTGGGGAGGGTAGAATCTACGCAGACCTTACCCCGGGGGTAGGGAGGCTGTTTCCGGGAGACCCTCGGCTCAACAGATGAGACAATAACAATAATATCATAAAAGAACAAAAGGATAAATCTGTAACAACAAACGAAACCAGAAAAATAATAATCAGCAACAAACGAAACAGCAAATAAGTGGAAGGGTAATAACCCAATTACTATGCAAAACGAGAGAAATAGAGTGCACGCAACATAATCCGCCAGCAATCCTAAACAAAACTCTATCAGACTAACCGGTACAAAGAGAAAAAACGCTCGACTACCCCCTGACTTGGTGACGGCATAAATGACCAGTAAATCAAACCGAAACAAATTTAAGCTTTGCAAACTTCAATTATCATTTTTACGGCATAGAAGCACTTAAGAATTCCACTTAGCAAATATAGCATGCCAGCCCTTTATTGAGCAGTCAAATTTCAGTTGTCATAGCAACAAGAAACATGTGAGCGTACCTGTGTGCGTAAGAGAAGAAATACTGATGAATGAGAAAAGTACAATGAATAGATCTCCTCAAGTTGCAAAACAAGGACATACATTCTATTTTAGGCAGGAACAATAGTTGGGTTACTTTGCTGAATCTGAATATAAAATGGAAGTCACCTAGTAATCAAATTTAACGTAGAAAGTATCCATACCTAAACATGCAACAAGATACCTCCCAAAGCAGTACATGGCAAAGGATTCATAGCAATCACGTAGTATCCCGATGTCAACACTAATTGCTGGATTTACCAATGAGACAAACTGAAAAAATAAGCCAGATTAGAGAATAACGAAGATAAACTCCTTAAGGGTTATGACAATAACTCTAGAAGTCAAGGTAAGCCAGATACTTGGGGCTGATCTTCAACAAAATGGTTTGCCTTTGCTGTACATTTAACTTAGTGTCATAAAATTATATGATATTGAATTATTGATCTTATCAAGGGATCATGACAAATAATGAAAATTTTGTTTTATAAAAGATTTTCTCTATCTGATAATCCCAACTCATATAAACTCAGGATAACTGAAAAAGCAAAAGAAACAAAAATTAAAAATAAAAAATAAAATAAAATAAAAAGGGAACTGACTGATTCAACAGCATAACAAGGCACCATCAATATTACTCCAATCAAAAACTTTTGTTCCTGCAATTACCAAAAGCAAAAATTTATATGATACCTTTAAACAGATACAGAAACAGAAAATGAAATAAAACAGGAAAAAGACAGAAATAACCTCGGGATTTTTGTAAACTGAAAGGTGTTCGAAGAGGAGATACGTAGAAAGTGTGAGAGTAAGGATTACGAAGAATCCAGCAACTAGAGTTGCCCATATTGGCGGCGAATAACTGCTATTAAGAAGATTCTGTATTATTCGATTCAAATAATTGGATGAAATTGATATTATCCTCTGCATCAGCTACTTCTTAGGGTTATGATTCGTCGGAATTTTTGATTTTTTCGGATGATCGGATATTTGAAATTTGAACGATCGATTGAGGGATTTTGCTTGAAAATATTTGCTAGATTTGAAAATGGATTGTTTCCAAATTGAGCTTGTTAGTGTACAATTAGCTTTAACAGTTTTCCTAATTTTGAATTGGTAATACACTTGAAAATTTTTTTGGTCCTACTACTGAAATTTACTGTTGAGAAAGAATTAAAGAAGCCGTCCTTTATTCGGATATTCCGAGGATAAAGATGACGAGGACTCGACGAGAATGTCACATCTTGCAATTATAATTTATATGTTATAAAATAATAAAATAAGAAAGAAGCGTATTGATTTAGAGTATTGCATTGAAAAGTAAGGAGATAAAATTCTTATTGATTTAGGAGTAATTACAATGAAATAAAATTTCTCTATTTATAGGAAAAAGGTGATTTAGCCACCAAGTAAAATCCCTAAAATCTCTCTAAAATATAGATATTCATCATAAATAAAATATTATTTATAACACTCCCCTTGAATGTCTATTCAACAGATAATGTGTCTCGTTAAAACCTTAACTAAAATAAAATCAGTGGAAAAAAAATTCTAGTGAAGGAAAAGAGTACACATATTTAACAATACGCTTTTTGGTTGCCTCGTTAAAAACCTTGCAACGAAAATCCAGTGGGACAAAACCTTATAAGGAAAAAAGAGTACAACGCGTATTAAATCCCCCTGATAAGAGCATCAGTTCACATCTTTGAACCTTCGCATTCCACTCTTGTGCGCCATCTTCAAAAGATCCTTAGTAGAGATTGATAAATAAATCAGAAATATTAACTAGAATGAATATATTGTACCTTGAAATCATCATTCTTGATAGAAATGTAATATCTTGATAAAATGATGTGGAATAGTCTTTTCAATATCTATATAGAGGTATTCTCGCTATCACATTATCATGCTTATAGTTATAGCAAGATACATTTGTGCACAAATTGCACTTAGGATGGAGTACTTCATGACCATGAATTTTATATGCTTTAAGCAATTTAAATCCTTCAGGGATTGTTAAGTCACATAAGCCAAATAAATAGACTTTCGATGCATATCAAGTTTTCATGTCATGCTAGACATCTCAGATAGATAAAGGTGATAACACACACCATTGACTTTATACTTTCAAGTGTTTGAACTATATGTCCAAAATTACATGTCTTCCATATGAAACCAATTCTACTTGAATTGTTTCTCCAGACTTAAGATCCTCATCTATACTTAGCGCTATTATAGATGTCGTCGACAAATATTTTATATCGGTTCCAACCTCTTTATTTTTCATAAAGACATAATATAGAGATCTCTTCATTCATATATTCAGGTACTTGAATCTCTCATGAGATTTTATGAAGTGTTATGTCATGTGATCTTCTAGATCACTTGCCTCCTTTATTATGACCATTTTGATCATTTGCTCATTTTCTTTATCAAGAAGTTTATTTGAAATCGATTTGTCTATATACTTTAAGAGTACCATAGACCTTGTCCTTCTAGGACTTAATATGAGCATTTTTCAATGAGAATATAGTTACTTTCTTTGGGTCAGTTAATGCGTCTGACATGCTTTGCAATATACTGCAAATGAATTATCTTTTTATAAACTCCAAGTTCATATTATCTTATTCGAGGATCTGGATGTATAAATAATAATTCATTCCACGTAACTTTTTCTCAACTGTTTATCATGTCTCATCCTCATGTTGGAAAAACTAACCTGTTTCCTCAACTTTGAGAACCCATCTTTGTGCGTTATGGTGTTAATCAAAATATACACCGCACATCAATAATAACAAGATGGAATTATTTGGTTCCTGACTCTGAACCACTTGCGAGGAGAGAGTTTAATATACTTTCGTATATAATGTATATCAAACTGATATAAATAACTTCGTTCTCATAAGTAATAATTTAGCTATTAAGTGGAGGCACTCAATAAATCATTTTGCTAAATCAATTGTGATGTAAACCAACTTATCAAGAGGAACTGTCTTGAATAGAAAATCTGGAAATTATGCTCGAAATTAAATTATTGAGGAGTTACCTCGCAAACACCAGGTTGCATGTTAATAATAATCATACGTGTAACATCTCATAGATACATCTTATGTGGTATACATGACATGTGAATGAGGTCATATTCACCTTTTCTATTTACATCATTCATGGGACTCAATCTCAATTTTAGTTGATCTATTAATTAATGAGAACAAGCAGCATAAGAGAATTCGTAAAGAACTTTCTAGTTCTTTAATATTTACCCATGTGAATTCTCTTTTATTTTTGCATATCATACTTAAATTGATATAACTAAACTAATTATGCCAACTGAATAAATTATCAATATTGATAAAGTTCAGGTTTACACCATGACATGTGCAATTATCAATAAACTCCAGGTTTATTATGATATGAGTTTTTATATCAATAAACATCCACTTTATTGTGGTATTTTTTTATTTGTGTAGTACAAACTGGAGAATAAAGCGGGTAAATTTTCACATACATATTACCCCGCTACAAGTTGTAGTAATAGAAGATATTACATCTTTCATTTATTTATAGTCTCAATAACCAACCGCTTTCGCGAATACCTTAGAAACTCAATAAGTTTTTTTGAGACTTACTACAACACAATAAATTGACATGATAATCAATTGTATTCCTCCAAAATAGTAATAATTGAATTTTCCCGAGCTCTCAGTTAATTTGGTACTACCACATATTCATCAACAACCATATGGTGAACATCACTTTTAAATAGAAAGTTATAAATTATGGTCATTGTCAAAATTATAAGCAAGATCTGTTTCTTGCATTACTGTTATCCTTTAGTAATCAGATTGCCAAAATATTTTGGCGTACAATAGGTACGTGACCAATGACCATTCATGCCATAATAATGACATTATTTTCTTATATCATATCAAACCTCCTTCTAGAGGTGAGTGTTGTATATCCACTACCACTAGCTCGTTCATATTCTTTGAAGAATGAATATGTATTCGTAAATCAGATGTTGTCACATTCACATCATAAATGGACCATAATCATCTATATGTGCTTTACAAAATCTCATGTCAAATCGATGACAAATATTACTTTCACAGAGTGAAGGATTATTTTGAGAATCTTTATTATTCTCATTATCACAGTGATGACGATTATAATTTCCTCTATTGCCATGTCACATCCATTAATACATTCACGGTAATAATTTTGTCTTCTTTCAGACTTATCACATATTGCTATCACATTCTCTTGAGGGGAATGAGAATGAAACAAATTCAATGAGACGGGTTTCCACTTCTTTGCCCACAATCATACATGAATTTGATCATGGAAAGGCATAGAAATTTTACCACTTCGGGTGATTATAATTTCTTGCAAACTCTATTAGGGTTATAATCAAAGTTTATTGTCTTTGCTTGTATATAAAATCAAATTATAGAATCTGAAGAATTTAAAGGAGAAAAATAAAGTAAAATACTTACCTTAAATTCAAAATTTAATCATGAAGGAAGTTCATAGAACAATTGACAATTATTATGCTCAATCCTAAAGCTTCTACTCAATTAGAGTCTCGGGCTGATAACGTGTTATAAAACAATAAAAGAAGAAGAAGAGTATTGCAGAGAAAAGTATAGAGGGAGAATTCTTGTTGATTTGGGATCAATTACAATGGAATAGAACCCCTCTATTTATATGGAAAAAGTGACTTAGCCACCAAGTAAAATCCCTAAAATCTCTCTAAAATATAGACATTCACCATAAATAAAATATTATTTATAACATTATACTTATTATAGATTATTAATGAAATTTTCATACAAGTGTATATAATATACTCACCTTTTAACAACAATGATCACGCACAATCTAATCCAAAAAAGGATTAGCGGCCGCTGCAAATATAATCCGGTCTAAAAGTCCGGAGTCGAATCCCACGAAGAACTAAGATTTCGCTATAGCTGTTCAATATCACAAAGAAGACAAGCTCGACTAAATTTCTAAGTTATAAAGATTAAAATTTTCATATCTAACTAAGAAACTAAAGCAGTAAATTAACAACTAAAGATACTAAGGGTTGGAGATTAAATTTAGGAGGTCTAGAGTTATGATTTCCCCAATTGTCGGAATCATTCCCGCTATGTTCACTACAATTTCGCCTATGTATTCTCTACTGATCATGAGCACTTTAGGTGTCGTAATTATCTCTCGAGCAACTACAACAATTTACTAGGTATATTCTCTCAAACTACGCTAGTTGACTTTATCTAACCACTCACTATGACCACGTCAATGCTTCGTTATTTCTAAACCTACCTTTAAACCCCACGTATTGATTTCTCACATACGTTAGGTGTGACGTCGTTCAACAACCACCTAAATATGTATCCTTTATCAAGAAACACATAATAAATAGGCACAGTTAATCGATGGCCATTCAATCAACAACAATAAACACGTAGTTGAACAAGTAGAGAAATCCAACGGCTCAATTATATAAAAACATAACAAGAATTCATCCTACAAAAGGTTCCATCAAAACCCTAGATAAAAAAATAGTTATTCATAATAGTATGTAAAACTACAATACTAGAAGTCATAACCAACAATGAAACATAAGAAGAGGAAGGAAAAACTCGTAGAAGAATTCCCCGCCTTGCTCCTATTGCGTCTCTGCCTCCTTAGGTCGAATTTGTGTCAAAAGTATGTCCAACCTTCTCAAAATACCATTTTTCATGTATTTATACTAAGTAGAGTCGGATCCAAACAATTATACCTTCTCCTACGCGAAAAAGGACAATTTTTCAGGTCTGGAGTAGCGCGGCCGCACTAAGACCACGCTAGTGGCTGCACATATCGAAAAGTTTCTACCCCATTTGCACGCCAGGTCCGTGGTCGCGGTTTAGACCGTGTTTTTCACCCTGTTCCGTTTAGAATTTGGAAAAATATAAAAGATGAAAGTTGTATATATTTGAGTTATCTTTCCAACCATATATTGTATAGCCCAAATGGAGTTTGGAGAAAAGATTTATGTCTATTTTACTAGACAGTGCGCAATATGCCTCCTCGAGTCTTCGTTTGTTCTTAACTATAATTTGACCCCCGAACGCGATACCGGCTTAATTCCTTGGGCTTTTACTCAGACTTCAAAGCTCCAAATCACTTGAATTCATTCCATAACATCTATATAGCTCGGAATCACTCCTACAAGGCATAAAACACACAGTTAGTGCAAAACACTAGTGATTAAAGCTCAAACTCAATTAAAGTGCAGTAAACTAGAGTGTAATAAGCGACTAAAATACGCAATTATAGCCTATCATCAACACCCCACACTTAAATCATTGCTCGTCCTCGAGCAATCAAACTACACTTTATATAAACACGACCTTTTAAAGCAATTCTCCTAACTCATCACACCAAGAATATTTAAAATAGACTAAGCACATAAGCGTAACATATTTACCTCAAGATTTGACTCACAAGTACCACACATTATTCACAATTCACCCACTTACTCTAACATAGTGGTCACTGACATTACCTTTCCTTCATGAATCAAGTGCCCTCACACAACAAAAGAGAGTAGTTCCACACAATAAAATTTAAGAACACTTAGGAACTCAAGATAGAAAGAATTCACTCACTCTCAGAAATAATATTCATGTGTCACAAAAAATTCACCATAGGCTTGCTCGTAGTGTACTACTCTAATAATTGAGCTCATTCAGTCTAAGATCAAGTAGGACTTTATTTGGTTGTAATGCAGGCTGCGGGATGGGTAGGATACATTTAGATATAAGAGTGACTACACCTCCCTTAAGAACTTTAATACATATATTTTAACATTCAAACCCCATACTTATGTCAAAACAAACTCCGCCTTCACATCAATGTATTTTACCCCATACTTCTTTAAGTACAATTACATCAAGAGCCACCACTTATCAAGGATATATATATATATTCACAACAATAAAACTTTTTTTTCTTTCTCTTTTTTTTTTTAAATTTTATTTAAGTAGCTTACTTTTTCAAAACTGTGAACAACTATTTTTTGACCACACCCAAATTCTATACCATTTTGCTATAAATATTAATGTTATATCTAATCCTAATATTTTAAATTTTTATCTTACTCTTAATAGGTTCTATTTAAGAAAATTAAAAACAACAAAAATATTCACATTCTTAGAATATAAGATTTTTCCTATGTTTAAATAGAAGAAAATATATATATA